>JAIUZE010069016.1:0-99909 GCA_022085475.1 Heliosperma pusillum | reverse complement strand
GCTGTTTTTCCAACTTTTACCAAAAACCGTTTCTTAAAAATTCCCGCATGCTTTAACATAATTAAAACCCGTCAAAACAACAACATAAAAATCAAACATCGACACAACCCAAAGACCAAAACCCGGACCCACCATAAACCAGCCCAGACCGGCCTGGACCGGGCCTGAACCGGCCTGAACCGGCCTGGTTTGGGTCCGGTTCTCAGCCTTTCCTCACGGTTCAACCACCACCAATTCCACATCAATTCTAACATGTTTTTAATTAACATCCATTTTTAAACATCCAATTCAACCATCAATCATACAAAAATCATTATCATGAAGAAATCATAAAAATATAACAAGAACACTAACTTATTTATAAATTCCTCCAACATAATAAAATCAACAACTTATCATGTTACTAACTAAAAATCATAAAATCCTAATAATATGAACAAAAACTAAAGATGAACCAAAACTAAAGAAAACAAAAGCTATGTAACATATATCCGTCGAGTAACTCGGAATCGTTACCTTAGCTAGCTAAAACCCATTGAGCACAAAATAAGAAGTATATAATAAGAAACCGCTTCTAATCTTCACCCAAATATACGAGGTCACCAAATCGTTTCAAAATCTTCCCCTATAATAAATGACAAGAATTAACTTAGTAGAAAGTTAAAAAATATGAATTTTCAATAATTAAGTGTTGAAAACGATTTTGTCGGAATGAATAAAACCGTACATGAAGAGATGGGGGAGCGAAGAGGCGAGTCTAGAAATATAAGTTAGGACGGATTTTTTAATTAAGAAATGAAGATTTTATGAAGGTTTTGCTCAAGAACGATGAAGAACAATGAAGAACACGAAGAACAAAGAACGATTAAAGAAAGTGATATTTTGATCTTAATTTGATTTGTTGAAAAATGAAAAGTTGTTAGTGAGTATTGGAGGGTGAGGGAGCCGTGTAATTATAGGCCAAAGGGATGTCGGGTTTTGAAATTGTTGTTACGTAATTGACTCGCGTTTAATAATTATTTTACGGTAAACGATTAAATATAATTAACGATAAAGTTAATTAAACTAAATATCAAGATATTATGCTATTAATAATCAAAAGAAAGACAAATATCTAGTCCTATTAGAGGACTAAGGAGCCGTGTGGTATGATGAGAAGACGGATCCGATTTCGAGCGTTTTGCGTAATTTTCGTTAACTGATCGATAAAGTGAAATAATATCTAGATATTATGATATTGTAATCAAAAGAAATGAAAATATCAAGGTCTATTAGAGGGGAAAGAGAGCCGTGTGGTAGTGTGTTTGTCGGGTCAGTTTTGTAAACGATTTGCGTAATCTCCGTTGACGGAACGATAAAGTAACAAATATCTAAGATATTTGTATTAGTTTAATCGAAAGAATTAAAATATCTCAAGTGAGTGGAAAACGATGACATGGGCGCGTGACTCATGCCAAAGTCGAGTTTCGAGTTTGATTACGAGATTTACGATGAGTCGGGAATAGTTAAATGATTTCGGGTTAAAAACCGTCAAAGTATCTTTAAATTCCGAAATAAATTCAAAATAATTATATTAAATTATGATAAATCTTAATAAATAAAGAAAAATAAATCAAAAATATTATTTTTTTAAATAAAATTTCGGTCTTCAAACTTATGAGGCGAGTCGGGAAAAAGTCAACGGAAGTCAAAGTTGACTGAAGAGTCGAGAAAAGTCGAAGATGACTTAAAAGTCAAGAAAAGTTTAGGACGACTTAAAAGTCAAGAAAAGTCAATGACGACTTTTAAAAAGTCAAGAAAAGTCAAAGACGACTTAAAAGTCAAGAAAAGTCAAAGATGACTAAAAACGGTCTTTTCATGAAATCTCTCAAAAATTCCAAATACGAACGCGGAATTTCAAAATAAGACTCGGAACAAAAAATTCCTATTTTAAAAACTTAAGTTCTACTGAAAAGTGTTAGTAAATATTTTTACTAGAAAAATCGGGTACTTTTCGGGTTGTTACCGGGTTTTTTGTGCTGTTCGAGAAAACGGCGTCTCTTCCTACTTTTGTCCTATGTGTTAATGCCCGACCTCTTCTCCACGAAACCCTAATACTATAAATAGATCATCTAGCCTCTCATCTCAGCACACCTTTCTTACAATCCTCTTCTCTTCTCTTCTTACATTTCCTCTTTAGATTAGGAGGAAGGGAGAACTAGTCTCTCTTCTCTCATTTCCTTCTTCTTTAGTCTTTAGTTCTTAGTTTATTTCTGTCCATTTCACATCAAAATTGTAGCTTAGATTAATAAGAGTTTCAATCTTTGTAGTCTACTTTGTTGGGTACAAGTGTTGTAATTAAAGGATCGTTTATTATGTGCAAGGATTTTTCTATTATTGTTATCATTATCATCATCGATCGTCATATAGGTATTTCTATTTTATCCCTTGTTTAATGTTCTTATTGTTTTCCGTTTGATTGTTATTCGCTTTACACATTGTCTTAGATTCATTTTAGTACCATTATAATCGTTGTTTCATTTCCTAGATTGTCAATTAGCGTCGTTATTATCGCCATATAAAAAGTCAAAACCAAATAAACATGTCTATCCTAGTTTTCATTGTTAATATCATTTTAGACATAGATATCATCATGAGTGAGTAGTCATCCTTTCTAGGGTGTAGGGTAGCCATGTTAGATTGATTAAAAGATGTTAATTGGATAAAGGAATTGTGCCTTTAAAACATTGTGTCTATGCATGTTTGGATTGTAACGATAGTTAACGATTTTTAGCTAAAATCATTTGACTAGTATGGAATTCTTTTCCAAGGTAGATATACAGGAATTGAATAGACAAAGCGTGACGTAGTGGATTAAGACCTAGTAAATCGCACTAAAAGCCTGCTAGACCATCTGATCTATGATTGTAATGAACACGCCATTCTTACGAACGCTCAATGAATTATTTGCATATCCTAAATCCAATTTCATCAATATATCAATCTACATGTGTGAACCTACTTCCCTAGATGCTTTTCATTACTTGCTTTACTATTTTTATTTGTTTTTATTTTGTTTTTATTTATGCTTTATATTAGTTTAGATATCAAAAATCTCAAAAACCCAGATAATCATTAGATAGAACTCAATTGCGAGACAATTCACATTCCATAGGAAACACCATCTCCCTGAGGATCGACCCCTACTTCCCTAATTACATTAATTTGTTATTAGCCTAGTCTGGGTAATTTATCTTTGTATTGGGCTTGCGACAGGCCCGATCAGGCCTAGCATCGCCGGCGTCAAGGGTGTGATGTTGGGTGATGGATCGTGGTGTAAAGTTTGGATTGTTGTTTATGGGAAAGTAAAAATACTGGATATGGTTTAGGAGATAAAACGTCATTCAGCTGTTGCAGTTTAATAATAAGGGTGGCTGACAATTTTTCAGTGAGCTTGGTTTCTTTAATTTCTTTCTTGTGCTTTTTTGTTTATCATGTATTGGCAAATTCATGAGAATCGGGAACATAATCATTGAGGACATATTATAGACTATATATACAAGAATTGTGGTATTCATTATGAAAACATTGACAAAATAACATCCTACTTAGCATGACCCCCTTGTCACCTTCACCAACCGCCCTTCTCCACTACATATGACGCCTTTATCATCATCGTACTACCCAACTACCAGCCACTACGCACCTCTAAGTAACCTTGTACTCATTCACATCTCTTATGTCAAAAATTTGACTTAGCTACGAAACATTCATATTGCGGGGAATGTAGAGAATAAACCCAAGAAATTCTTTCAAACATAGTTTTCATCTTAAGCATAAGATATTTTAAATATAACATATATAGTTGTATTATATTTTTATATAATTAAGTGGCTATTTAAATGCGTGTAATCGCGAATAAGGTGCAAAGTTTCCGTAAACTTGGTGCTTACCATGAATTGTATCACAAAAATGAACATACATCGGATGTACTACCTCATATTTAAGTTGTTTTTGAGTTAATGTGTATTTTTTCTTAGATTTTTAATGTTTATAGGTCACCTTTTAATTTTTTTGCCATCAAAACTCAAATTAATTGAGTTTATATGTAATCTTTTTTAATTATATTATATTTTTTTGAGCTTAATGTTTAAGTAAACCAACTCATAAATTTTGTAGTATAACTCATAATCTTTAAAGTAAAACTCAAAAACTTTTTCATAAAGCTCAGAAAGTATACAACCGGTGGTATTACCTCAGATGTATAATCTACTTACTGGAATTGTATATACATGTACACTTTGTATCATTAGTAGTTTATGTAGTTTACCAATTATTTTTGGCAAACCCTAATAAGACTACTAGCTTTCCGGAAAAATGATCTCATCATCATACACGAGACAAAGTTGGTCACCATCTCTAATAAGCTCAATTTCATCAATTTCAGCTCCATCTAAGGTGACTAGTTTTGTACAATGGCACCCAAACTTTCTGCAACCTACTTCTAACAATTCTTGAATGGTGTCTGGTAACATGACGAGTTTGGCAGCCTCTCCTTTTCCCGGGCATCTTAGAATCACTCTAGCGGGTTGGTTTCCAAAGACCGGTGAATTCAAGAACCCGCTCACTTCTGCATTTGTATCAGCTGAAAATACTAAAGTTAATATCATCTTCCCACACATAAATTCGTGTTTTTTGTTAAAAAAAAAGTGACCAAACGATTTAGCACATTCCGAAAATGACCTTATATTATAACAACCTGGGACACCTAGTTTGAAACCAAAATTTAATTACACGTCCATGCGACTCCCCGCACTCATTACCACACAAACACCATTTAACCATGGAATGGTTGTCATATGCCTTACCTATTATGATGCAACAAAAGAGCACCCATGACAGCTACGTATATAATGCCTCAATCTCAAACCTAACTCGAGTAAATCGTCTCCCACCTAAGAAGCTTTAAATCAACAATCATCTTGTACATAGAATAATAAAAAAACAAAGCCACATGAAGATAAATAAGATATATATGCTCACCTCTAGCGGCAGCTGACATAATCCCAAATAATGAGTTTCGAAATGTGTTAACCTGACGTCTGGGTTGTCTGTCCGCCCAAGTTACTTCACGTATACGAGGAGTGACATCCATTGAACTACTACTCCTTGTCTTGATAAACGTATGACCAGTTTCCTTATCAAGGACTTTTACAGCACATTGTCGACTAGCCTCCTCTTTAGAAAAAAATAAAGCCTTAATTTCGTCACCTGCGTGAAAATCAACCAAACCCTTTGGTGTCCACCCATGCACATCTGACTGGTCTACATCGGCTCCTTGCTTAAGAAGAAACTTAACTATTGTTACATTTCCACTAGAAACTGCAGCATGAAGTGCAGTAGATCCATTGCTTCTAGGTAAAGTAACGTCACCGCCATATCGGACAATATCCTTAAGCATTTCTAGGTTATCTTGCTCTACTGCATAACAAGCATACTGGGGCACATCACCGGAAGCAAGAGTAGCTCCTTGGTCAATTAGTAGCTTGATCAATGACTCATGTCTCCCTAGAATTGCATCCCAAAGTGGGACGTTCCCTTCCGAATCTGCTTAGTAGACATGTTAATAGTGGTTTGCATTAATGATGTTAAATATCGGTTTAAGAGTTGATCTTTGAGTCGGTTGTTAGGCTGGATCCCTTAAACCGCAAAATGGTATAAATACGTCCATTCTCGCCTAAAATACAGCTGCAATAACCTTTAAAAACCTGGACAGCTCAATCGTGATAAGGTGTAGAAATATCACATTACCTTAGGTGCGAGAATTATTTAACTAGGAATGGTATATGAATGTTACATTTTTATTGCATTATATGTAAAAAGAAATGTAATTAACTATTTGGGGATGAGACTAAAATGAAATGAGGCTTATATATGGAATAAAGTTTGTAATGGATTTGGGCAAAAATACTTTAGCATGACTGATTCGCAGAGATGTAAATATTACTGCACTGTATTTTGAAGAGCGATTGGCAACATTCATGGCGCAATGATCCAGATTCGTTGGAATGACTTATTTTATGATCAAACCTTAAACCGACATATAATACCATGGTCTTGGGTTAATCTTGGTGAAAAAAACAACAGTCAACCAACCTTTGATGTTTGGGTCTGCACCATATGCGAGTAAGACCACAGCACAGTTTTCACTTCCATTGGCAGCAGCTATGTGCTGGTGAAGGCAAAGGCAACAAGGAAGTGAAGCAACATTAATACCATCATAAATATCAGTTGGTCTTGCTTCAGACGAGCCATTTTGGTCTAAAGCAATAAGACGGGATTTTGTAACCATTTTATAGTCAAATGTGACCACTATTGAAAAACAAGTTAGCCTAAGTTGTAACACTGACAGCACCATTGTGGTTACAATTTACCATAAAATGGTCACATATGCTCGTCTAAAGCTTCATACGAAAAGTGGTCGTTTGAAAAAAATATTTGCGCATAAACACAAGGACATTATTTAAAAGAATAAATAAAAAATAGTTAAACAGCGACATAAAGATGCTTACACAAATTTTTATATGATAATGGAAAGACTTAACAAAAGATATTTTTTAGTGGATTATAGATCAGTTTATTATTTTAGTTGATTAGTCTCACGTTAAATATATCGAATTTTGTCTCCAAAGAGACTAATTGGTTTAGTTAAAAGCGCAAGAGCAGTAACGTAAGAAAGCTAGGAATACCAGAGCTGTCCGTCCGTTCATATCAGCTTCATTTGAATCAGAGCCTCGACGTAGTAAATGTTGGAGCAATGGTTCATCTCCTCTTGCAGTTGCAAAACATAAACTGAGAGGCATGTCCGTTCTACCTTGGGCTAGCAAGTTTTCTATATCTCTGAGTACACCTTGCATCAACGGGTCATTTTGCTCTTTTAGATGCTGGTGCCCCACATATATAATATATATCAGTATTTTGTCTTATTAGTTAAAGTTGCAACCAAAGTTGGCTTACTTTGCAACAAATATCATTCTTAATGTTGTAAAATAAACAATCATTAAAACATGAAGCAATAAATAATAAAGATAAAATTTTGTATACAAAAATAGATAGTATTCCTCAAGATCTAAGTCTAAACCTTTTACGTTAGTTAATGGAAAGTGTAGAGTTATGTTTCCGTGTCCCCGTTTGATATTTTAAATATGATATTGTACAAAAGTTCGAATTTATAAAACTTTCATGCACAAAATGTGAGCAAAATACATGATGAAATTTAAACCTTCAAGTGCTTGAGGATCATTGGTCCTATAAAATGCATCAACTACACTTTAGGGATCGGAACACAAGAACATGTTTATTTGTAACATATGTTCTTTCTAAAGGATGACACACCATGTAATGAAATACCCCATATCATTAGAAATTTGTCACCAATAACCCCAAGTTTACTTAGTCTTCCACTCTTAAAATTCTCGAGTTACTTCTATTCTTAATCCTGAGTTTAACGTATACACATATTAATCCTTAGTTTATATTACTAATTTTATTTTGCACCTATTTATTTTTGCACCTATTAACCAAAATTAGAATTTTTTTTTTCGATGAAACATGGCCATCTCTATAAATGACTTCATGGATTAATGATAATCATCCCAAAGTTCACCAAAAAATTGTTACTCTAATAACGAAGGTGCAAAAACAAAACAAGTAATACAAACTTGATATTTTTTTAGGAATATACCGACTTGAGATTATCAAAAGACCAAACACCAATATTATTGTATGCAAACAATCTTATTCCATTGTTCCAAGCATATCTGCTAATTTTCAAAAACTAACTAAAAATTGTTATAAAACAATATATTTTCCACCAATATTCTAATTAGTCTATTAGATAAATAATTAATCAAAAACATTTAAATTTACATTTCAACGATTGTTTAAAATTTTCTTCTAGTCGTGCTTAAATTAACTTTTTTAGACTGTTGCATTGCCATCACATTCACTACTTAATTACGAATGTTGAAAAAAAAAATCATCTAGAAACAAATGCTTGAACTTTTACCCAGCTAAGTAGTGGCTAGTGAATACATGAAAAGAGTTATAGCAAAAAAATGAACGAGTCTTGAGCTCTTTTCACTTATATCATACCTCTAAAAGATTGTTCATGATAATTGCTCCATCTCCAACATTAGCCTGGACTAAATTAAGAAGAATAGTACGATTCAAACGCAAGAGCTGGCACAATCTCTTAGTACGAACTGTAAAGAGTTGTGGCCGATAACAAAGAACACCGATCTCTCCACAAACATCTCCCGAGTAAACGTCTTTGACAACCTACAAATTATAACGTATCAAATATGTAATAGGTAACAAGCTTTAAAAACATTAACATTGTCTAAAGGTACCTAGCATTTAGGTCACTTTGCACGCAGATATCTAACATTATTATTATTTTTTGGCCCAGAAATACCTAAAGTTTGTGCTTTTTAAATGAAATGTATCATCATAAAACACTTGCCTGTTCAGTTCCATTTCTGAGAACAATAAATTCCTGCAAGTATGTGCTTACATCAGATGCTGAATCATGACTGCAAATATTAATTAAAAGGATTATTGAATAATTAATAGACATGCTCTTTTAAGAATATGAAAGACATCAATGGAACATAATATTGTTTTTTATATATGGCATTGGTATGGACATACTATCAAAATCTCCAAAAGAAACCGTTCAGCGATAAGAGGTTAATGAAATTAGAGCACAACTCCTCAGATGCTGAATTTCTATTATTATATTTAAAGGTATTAAGGAAAAAAATACAATTCTTTATTCATATATTTCCTCTCCTATCTCATTTATTTTGGTAAATGTGCCCTTTAATTTTTTATTTATGCAAACACTTACAAGTGGTGTAAGGGTGTTTTGAGTTTAAAGTTGCCGGTATGTTAGAATGTAATAGTGGTAACACGATAAAACACTTATTTAAATAGGAAACGTACAAAAAATAGTTAAGGCAAACAAAACCTGGTTTACGTAAAATAAATAGTTGAGATAGAGGGTACAAGGTAGTACAATGCAAGCTAGTGTATTACCCATGGTATTAAAATGCTATAATAAGAATTTTCGTGAACCATGTTATATGAAACCCATAGAAAGACGTCAATATTATGGTTGCATCAACCTAGCTATATTTTCGAACATTGGCGTTGTGTTACTAGTCTTCACATCTAAATGTGTACTGTTCACTATTTTGTAAAATAAAATATATGGGAACAATTATGTTTGCGGTGTATCGTGTATTTGTGAAAAATGGTATATAAGGTGGAACATATACTCAAAACATGGGAACCTGAACTTTAGGTTACATATTAAAGAATTGAAAAATTAGTATCTTTGTAAACATTTTTGAAATTCTGGCTGTGATGACCACTATATGTTTTGCTTTATCTTGATAACAATAACTCGCTATCGTCATTGAATTTAAACGATACAACATTCTAATACCATATGTGTACCTGATTCCTTGCATATTGGAGAAAGAGCTTATACTTACCATGGCACCTGAGACTAACACATATAAATCTGTCGGTGCTTCATTCTGTAAAATCACATCTTCTTTTGGGGGGAAATACTCAGCTTTCATTTCCGAAACCTTATTCAATAAGGAATAGAATATATCTTAAGTTAGTACCATCAAATAAACTACTTGAAGCAAATAGGCATTATAGATTTACGTGTGCACCAATAAACTATCGGGAGAAAGATTCTTAACATCACACACAAAAATAAGATAGAAATGATGCATCTTGCACAAGGAGCAGAAGGGAGATCGAAGTCAAGGCAATTATTATATATCACAATTCAAAAAAGATTGATTTAGTGTCGTCGTCTTTCAGTACCTCAAATAGGCTACAACTTCTCATGGGTCAGAGTGTTAGGCATATATATCATTGTCCTATAAAAATAAACAGTTGTCTACAATGACACTACACATGCCGTCTGATATGTACGCTTGACACTCTAATATGCATGAATACATATTAGAATTAAACTACGTCATTTTTAGAAATATTTGGTGTGATTTATGGTCAAGATTCCGTTGAAGTGACAGTGAACCCATGTTTATCGGATGAACAAGTATTTCATACATATATGTGCGGATAGGCGTGTTTGCTACTTCAGACAAACAGGGTTTGAAAAACATTTTAGTCCATTTTTTATCAAAAAGACAAAACAAGAATAACACTTTGGCACCATCGAGTCGATGCCAAGAAGGGATGTCAACGGGTAAGTATTTGGTCGAGTGGAGCAATTGAGCATCACGCGCATCCTTCACCGGAGTTCATCCGCTCCACCTGACCCATCCGTCCCATGTAAAACCATTCACCAGAATTTGATTCACCTATCATCCACGTGTGAAACGGGAGGATTGGGTGATTAGCGAATGATACACATAAACCTTTTTGTTTTCACGTTTTCCAAAAAAAATGATAATTTTTGATGATTCAACTAACTTTTCAATTGTAGTTCTTTATCATTAGATAAAAAATGGTTTTATAAAACCCCGGATTTATCATGGGCCGAGGCAAAAGATTAACCTCAAATGTAAAATTGGTTGGAGATGAAGATATAAAGGAAAATGCAAGTGCGACTGATAAAATTATAAAAGCCTAGATTTAAAAAATGACTGAAAAGGTTTATTTAGTAAATCTGGTTGTCAGAGAGGCCACTGGACTACAGTAAGGTGAGACTGCGACAAATGAAGTGTAATAAAGTCGAAAGTTGGAAGAGTTTAAAGGGAGGCGGTGATTGGTGTAGGTACAAGAAAGTTGAAGCTTAGCGGTGGCTGAAGATATGGTGGTTGTGTAATATGGAAAGTATAGATGAAGATGAAGTTTTCTCCCAAAAGAAAAAAAAAACAACTAAATAAGAGTCGAAAAAGGGTTAATTAGGTCACATGGGGTTTTCCTAGGCACCCTCATAAATATAGCAGGTGTAATTAGTAATTATTTTGTTTTTTAAAATAAAACTAGGTGGATGGATCGGGTGACAAGTGAGATTTTCTACATCTGAACCCGTCTGACCCGTCACCTGCTTTTCACCTGTTTACTTCGGGTTTTTATCCGTTTAAAATGTTCAGGTGGATCAGATTTAATGTAGGTACGGGAGAAATTGACATTAGTAGTACCATGCACTTCAATTTACTAATTCAAACAAACTTCTATAGGATGTCATTTATGACAGACATGAACTCTAATGGAGTCACTATGTAATTGCAACACATTTGAGATTTTATAAGTTTGCAAGGAGTATGAAATTTTTATTGTACAAGTCTTAAACAATACATACAGATGTGCTCACGGTGGAAACAAGCTTTCATGTCTATCAACTACGTAGGTTTTTTTTTAGAAAAAAAAAAAATTATTCATGCATTAGAGAGCTTTTTGAGGATATTGTAACATACCAACTGAAAAAGCAGGTCATTTGATACTCCACGAAAAAGATACACCCTATCAAGCAGTGAATAGAATAGATAATGTGAAATGCTCGATTTTATTGCCTTAGGGAGTGATTCAAGAATCTCTTGTTGTTGCAATCCTTCTGAATTAGTTCGGTATTTCAAACACAAGTGGGCAAGCATTTGTTCTTGAAGGCGAACAGGTAGCCGATTCCTTAGGGCAAAACTAGATGCTGCTTGAATTGTGTCTCTCTATACTCCAACAAAATCAGAAACAAATGATTAGTGAACTATGTCTTACAAGTTCATAAATATAATTCTCAAGATCTACCAAATCAGGAAAGAATGAATACTTACAACTATGAAGTAATAGAGGGAATACTTACAAACATTCTGGTTCGGCTTGTTCCATGAACAACTAAGTTAGTCATATTCCCTATCAAATATGCAGTTAACCCGAGATTAAATAACATGAAAAAAATGTCAAACACCATCTCTCTTATATTGACAGGGTGCAAATCACCATATCCAGTTGTTGTGAGAGTGGTAATTGACCAGTATATGGAAGTCACATAACGAAGCCATAAATCTTTTTCGTGAAAGTTGTCCATTTCGAGACCAATCCAAGTCTTTTTCGGGTCTGGATAATGAGCAGCAATGTAATAGTAAAAGCAGGCAGCACAATGGACTGCAAAGAGAGTTACCTACAGTTCAACGTAATACATAATGACGATAAGCAAATTTACACATGTCATATCTCTCAGAGAGCAAAAATGATCATAAAGCCTGAACTTTACTCACAAATATAAGCTTGCAACAACGAATCCAAAAGTAGCTTATATTTCTATCTTTCTCCAACCTGGATAAGAATTTTTTATAAGAACACACACTCAGAATTTATACTGGCGAAAATGGAGTTAATTCCAAAATATTAATGTAGAGATATAACTAAGACGCAACATATTGAAAAAACTATATTTAAATATTTTTTTGGGTTCAAATAAGTGCACTATGTCGCGGGTGAGAATCGAACCCCCAACTTCATGGTTGAGATAAGAGTGCTCTTATCACTTGAGCTAACTCTTGTTCTCATATTTAAATTTTAATTTGAAGAGATTACATTTTATTTAAACAAGTTACCTGGAGAACATCTTGCTAACTCTGCGAATACGCCAAAGCCGTAGCATATTAAACAGGCCATAAGCCTGCATACTATCAGGCAAAATCATCCAAACCAGTTCAGAGGGAATTGTTGATATGACGTCAAAAATACACCATGTCCTGAGGTACTTCCAAGCAATTTTCTTATGCTCATCAACCAGGAGGAAAGTTTGTGGATCAGGGTATGCAACAAAAAAGGTCAAGAGAATATCAATACCAAAACATCCATTTATAATATTATCGGCAATAGAGAGGCCTTTAATTGGATTCTGAAGAAATCCAAATTCGTATGGAGACACCCATGCTGTATAGAAGACCAACATAACCAATATTGTCTCCCATGTTCTGCATAGATTGTTTGAGAAACAGAAGAATAAACCATTAACATATAGAACACATAAACCGACAATTTGGAAAAAAAGTATTACTTCAATATTTTCAAATTTAAGATGCACGAATTTGTACGTAATACACAAAAATTACAAATTTTCAATCATGAGTACTCTATATGGTATCAGTCAATGACACATGAGATTTGATTGTCTTGTTCTTAGATATTTCTCAATATTGAAAGACACAAGATGCGTAGGCGGTGAGACAAATTACTGCCAATAACGACACGACATGCACCCCTACGGTATGTGTATTATTTTAGCTAATAATCTTGTATTTTCGAAGCGTTTTATATAACTTTGTTCAACAACTTCTTGTTATGGATTTTAAGATGATAAATGTAAAATAAATATTATATCCATTTAATCCCTAACGTGGCGTCATTTCATTTGAATTTTTTCGCTTCCCCAAATTGTTCACTTAGTTCTTGAGTTGCAAGGGAAACATCCTCCCCCCACTCACCCGTTTACAAGCACTAGAATATCTTAAAGGATTCTCGATTTTGGTAGTGCCCAATTAATAGAACTATTCTACAAGGTAAAATTATTGATCCACAATCCAAAAATAGAATGAAACATTGCACCAAATATCACAATTCACCAAGCTATCACTACGTTAGAAACCTACTGAAGTGAGAATTAAAATTAATGAAATGCATGATGAATTCAATGATTCAAAGTGACATCAAGCATTCTAGCATGTCGATTTTATAGAACAACATACCCACATTGTCTTTACTTGTGCATGTAAGTGCTGCAATCAACTACTAGAAATGTGAAAGGCTGTGAAGCAAAATCTCTACAACAACATTAGTATTTCATCGCTTAATGGCTCCCAGAAATTGCAGGATAAGGAGGAAGGGATTTTGGTTGTATACAAACTTGATGTTCAGAGTCTCTTCACACAAGTAATCTCTAGAAATAAGAAAACCTTTATTTTCACACATTTTATGTACAAAAAATTACTCTTATATGTTACCTTTGTATGCTTACGTTCTTCCCATCTCATATTATTATTATCATTTTATAAGAAAGTTATTGAGTTGTTGTATGGATACGACAGTCTTAGTGTATTATCCAACACTAACAAAAACTAAAAAATTGTAAACATGTTATAAACAAACCTTTAGATTTTCCTAAAACATTACTCTAGCATTTATTCTAAACAAAAAGAATACAACAAAAATCATACCAAAAAAATTCAACATTGTGACCAAAAACGATATAAAGCAAACAAAATAATAAAAGCATACCTGTAACGGGAATCAAATGGAGAGATAATGTAAGGACGAAGGATAACACGACGATTGCTACGAGCTCCAAGAGAAGGAAGTATGCCATTAGAGAGACTATATTGGCTTGTTCCATCAAACGATGACCCTCTCTCATTAATCTCATCTAAACCACATGTTTTCACCTTCAACCAATGCTTCATCTTTTTTGTTATAATCTCAATTACACCACCATATTATTTTCATCTTTTATTACTCAAAGTTTAAAACATTGTTTTCATTTTTTTTCCCCTTTTACCCTTGTTTCACAATCATCAGATTATCTTTTGCATTTCAGTTTTGTTGTAGCTGCATTTTTAGGCTTTCACCATTAATGTAACTTCTATTAAAATTATGAGAATCATAATTATTTTCCTTTATGATATTTGTGGTAGGAGTATATAGTAATAGTATAGGATGCACAAGTTCCTACAAGGTAACTGTTTTATGGATCTTGACTGAAAGTAATAGTTATAAATCTCACACCATATGCTATTAAATAGAGTGGAAAAGTTACAATGATTAAAAGTTCAAAGTATTTCTTTTTAACCTTGTAAAAAAAATGTTACGAAAGAATAGGATCTTGTAGTTATCTTATTATTTAAATATCCTATATTTCTTTATTTGTACTTTCTTCTGGTGTAGACTTCCCTCCTAAAAAACAACATTCATTTTCACCTAAAAATGTCAAGAAAGGAGATATAACTAGTCTTGTTTATTACAACGTAGTCTTATGTGCTAGACTATCTTATACAACAACTTATGATTTCCGATGAAACTATGAGTTGTTACTACTTAGAAACAATATGGATGACGTTGAAGTCAATAGTAAGTTGTACAAGTTGTAATATTGATTAATATGTACCGACGAGATTATATATATCATGATGAGATGGTGTAATTCTATTAATGTGTACATATGAGTTAATGTAATTTCGCCATGATCAAATTTTCAAAATGAATATTTGCATTTCATTCTTGTTAAAATAATCATTTTTCAATTGAATTTACTACTAGGCAAAATGTTTCCTTCCGGTGTTTAATTCGATTATGTAATAGAATTAAAGTGATTTTGTATATAATAAAATAGTGCTATTTACTCCAAGTTTTAAAATACATTAAAAATAGAGAATTTCACTTTCGTACAATTTGTTTGAGGGAGAATTGAATGGGTTGTGTAGCTAAGCGACTTAAATACAAGTTGAAGGGGTAAAGAGTGGTTGTTACTAACGAAAAGTTTTAGGATGAAGCTATGTCATAGAGTTTATTAATATCAAGCGTTAATACATGATTTTTTTAGATTGCCAAATGCTCATCAATCACCTATGTTATAAAATTGGGTTTTCTAGTCATAAATCGTGTTACTTGCTCTAAATCTTAATAAATTACATAAACGACGATGAATAAAGTCAATTCTTAGTTGACGTAAGAAGTACAAAGTTATGTGCATTATAGTAAATCATTTGATAATGAATCTAAGTATCTTTTCTATAAATTCATCGAAATTATCGTTTTCTATGTTTCCTTGGTGACAACCAATAACCCTAATATTAGAGTTTTCAACTAGATTTGAGACGACGAGATAATTGTAACACCCTCATCTACCAAAGAGTCTTAACATTTACTAAGGCCTACCTTAGCAAAGGGGAGTGCTACCATATCGGTTACCCGATGTAGTACATACCAAATAGACCATGATGAAACAATATTTAAATCAATATAAGTTTAATGCGATAACAGCAGAAGTCTCTAATAAAACATCAATACAATGTCTCCAAAATCCAACGTGCTAAAACTTATAATGAAAGCCCAAACAATCTAACACATAAGTGGAAACTAAAACTCGCCATCCAGCAGCAATCACATCTTATCCCAAAGCATGCTCAAACGGTCAGTACAACTATACATCAATCACATCAACAGAGCAACAACACAATCATAACAAAATATCAATATCATATCCAATCTCCGGTAATAGAGTTCTCGTCAAAATGGTTACCCTGCCGGTGTCAGACTGCAGCCCCGGACACCGTATCTCCTATCGGATTCCCATCAAAATGAGTAATCCCAACCAATGCTAGATCGCGACACTGGACATCAAAATCCCCGCTCATCGCAACGATTGTTCCCGACTAATTAATGTGCACATCCCCCTTGTAACGGGAGTCACAAGTGTACCACCCCCATACACCAAGGAACCTTACAAGACCCCATTAGCACATGGGATGGCTACCATCTCGGTTTCCCGAGGTAGTAAATATCACAACAAGCAATGTTAATCAATGTTTCAAAGTCAATACAAAATCTTAAAACATATGGCATACCATCTGACCAACAATCCAACTCAATAATGATATCGTGTTAATAAATAAATAACAATGTTCAACATAACAAAATGACTCCTAATTGTTCAACACTCCAAACGACACGCGGAAGCTAGACACAGTACGGTGATCCCGTCCTCGATCCTACGCAATGCTAACGATTACCTACGATCACCTGCTCACTGTTGGAGTAGGTGTCCTCCACAAAAGTGCGCCACATAATAAATCTTATTATGGAATATAATAGGGATATTTATTGACTATATATATGATTAGTCAGTTGATTAACGTAAATCAATAACGGTTGGCTGACTAGAGTTTGACGTTATTGTCGTTTGACGGCGGTGATCAACTGATCCCTTTCGGTCACACCTAAAGGATGAAATCCAAATAGTAACTAATTATTTGTATACGATACAGTTAATTAGTACATTACATATATTCGATATGTACGAGAGTTAATTGTTAGAAATTGAGTTAAGAACTCAAATTCGATTAAGCTTATTTTTCAATTATGCGATAATTGACTAATAAATTTATATCTTATTTTAATACGATTAAATAAGATTTAACTTAGTAATTAATCGTTAAATTACTAAATTAGTTGAGGTTTTGAGATAGAGGTAATTAGTTAATTATATTTACAAGGAGTTGTAAAATAAATTAACTAAGCATTGTGGGACCCATTATATATTGATATAATGGTAAAATATTACTTAAAATGTTAAGTACATATTATTTATTTAATTGAGTCATATAATTGTTATATGATCAAATTAACACTTAATTATACAAGATAATTAACCATATGATCAATAAGTATTTGTAAGACAAATATCAAAAATCAAAATGGACCAAACTAAGGCCATGGTGGCCGGTTGGCTAGTAGTTACATGGTGATGATTTTGTTCTTATTTTTACTCTTTAGTTACTTTATGAAAGTGACATAACAAGTAGTAAACAATCATCACTTGTTCTACAACACTCCACTCTAATGCATGTGATCAAATGAACAAAATAAGAGTCCTTATTTGGACAATATGGACCGGCCAAAAGGCCTATATAATGAGCATTTTGTGTTCATTTTATACTTACTTCATTTTGTGCTTTGTATTCTTACTTCTCTCAAAACCTCATATTCTTACTAAAACTCTCAAACACTAATATTTACTAAGTATTACTAGTGTAGTAATATAGTCATAATATTAGTAGAATAATATCTATCTTATTATCTAGTTAATAATAAGGGTAGATTATTTGGGTTAATCTTGGTGCAACTTAGAGGAGATCTTCTACTTTGGAGATTATTTGTGTTCATCCATATTATTAGCTCAAGAACAACAAGAAGGAGTTTCTTGTTGTGCCCTTATATTTTCCATATCAATGTGAGGAAATTTCTTCTCTTATATAAATGTCTTTATATTTGCATGCATGTTACATAGATCATTATAAACTAAATTAAAAAAGTAATTTAGTAATTAATTAGAGGAGTCTAATTAAGGTCTATGGACTTTCAATTGGTATCAGAGCTAGCTTGTAGCATGCATGTTCATTTTGGACATTTTTATTAAAGTTATAAGATAACTAATAAATCAAAGACTTTGAGTTAAAATACGATTCTGACGAAAATTTTTGGTGCATGTATACCTACTGACCTCAAAATGTTTGTGGTTAAATTTCGTTATTTTAGGGATTAATTTGCTATTTATTTTGATTTTTGGCGTTTAAACCGAGTTAACATGCATTTTATGAGTTAAAAGTTAACCAAAAATAGTTTCATGTTGATTCTGGCCATGAAATTTTAAGATGATCTCAAATGCATTTCTTAAATATTTTATGTAAAATTTCGTGAATTTTACTTATGTATTGCATGTTCATTGATTTTTATACGATAAAAGTCGATAATATGAGATTATAATGTTCATAAAATTGAAACGTCCATTTATGGTCTTGAAATTTTTTTGTACATTTTAAATTCTAATTTTGATACTCTTGGTGAAATTTCATAATTTGTTTCACTATTTTACTATATCTAATGTTTTTATTTGATAAAACCATTAAATACAAAGCTATTTGTTCATAAAATTAATTTAAATTTTTTGAGCAAATGTTTTTTATTTTTATAGTTCCTGGAAATTTTCCAGAATGTACAAAATTTTTGGTTTCAAGTTTTATGATGATTATATTTTATTTTGGTTTTATTTCATAATTGTTATGAAATAAACCGTAATATTTAGCAAATGAAATCAAATCGATCTAATTAATGACCAAAAAAATTAGTATTGACTAATTTTGAGTTCTAAATTATTTTAGTTAATTAGTTTGAATTTAAATGCGATTTAAATGTTGATAGTGATTTTTAATGGTTAAAAATCAATAAATCCCGGAAAAATCAAGCTACTATGAGCATGAATGAATTGTAGGACGATTTTGGCATGAATTTTGCAGCAATTTATTTTATTTATGTTTGAATGAATGAATGTCATTTATTTAATAATTTATGCAAAATTTGTACCTAGTATGGCCTAGTTATTTTTAATCGTTATTACCCGTAATGTAAGGGAATAACGGTTTGGTTGTAATTTTATTGCGATCTCGTATCGCCGGTTTGTCTAATTTAATAATTTTATTTTATAGAATAAATGTATAATAGGAATTTGTATATTTGTATATTTGTAATTATTTTTATGAAGACCGGTGACTCCCTCAAGACGGTGCCATTTTGGAAGGTGTTCCAAGTGAAGAGGCAAGGGACCAAAGAGTTGGTTTCCGAATTTGTAACTATCTAGTTAATTTTGATTAGCTAGGTGGCCATACTAGGATTTTATTGTTGCTTGGTTGCTTGCTTTATTTTCGCTCATGCCAAAATCGTCACACATGCATTTTATTTACTGTTATTGTCAATTCAACGTTATTCACAATTCACCGACTTAGTTCACTTATAGGGAATTAATAACTAAATTGACAAGATCTCTCACATGTTTAAAAATTGAGATTAGCCTTACCAATTAATAACACCTATGAATCCCGTGTTCATTAGGGCTACCACGCTCGTGGGTCCCTTTTTACCTCGGGTAAGTAGGGTGATACTATCACAAGCAAAAATTGGATTGGACTCAACGAGATAAGCGTTATCCTTGGGACTAGAGCTGGATTTAGTTGAAATCCGTCAACCAAAAGCTCTAAGGGTAGAATTAGTCAAATAACGACTTACCATTTCTAAATAAAGATAGCATGCGATGACTATTTTTAAATAAAAATGGGTCTTGGAATCATTTATATAATTTAGTGAGAGGTCATTATATGAATGCTAAACTTGTAAAAATGTTTTTCAAGTAAATTAACAATGAATGTTTATATATTTCTTTTTGTTGTAGTTACCATATTCGCATAATGTCAACATCATCAAACGTTGCAACCTTGGGTAGAGACTCATGGGTTGATGTCCGTTCAGGGACAAGTGTGTCCTTAAGGATGACGGAAGTAATTCGTTGACTGGGAGTCAACGATCAAGCGCGCCGCTATCCTATCAGTGCTTCGCTAACTTGGTTGAAGAGCCCCCACCGAACCCCCGTCGCCTAGATCGTCCGCGGTGGTGTCGGGCCGATATGACCTTTATTTGAAGGTTGCTAATGGACGTAAGAATGTCTTGATTTTGGTCAACTCAACCCAAACACAAACGAACTCCAATTGGAAATCTCTCTCAATGCATATGCGATATTCACGAGGATCACTTCGATGTTTTCGCAAGCCCCTCAAATTCTCCAATATGAGGCAATTACGAAATTCTTTGACACTAAGCTTCAAAGGGGCCAAAAAGTTGGCCCACACGTGCTGAAAATGGTTAAGCACGCGGACACCTTAGAGCGTCTAGGGTGCAAAATTCCGAAGAATTTGGTGGTGGGTAAGATCTTTCATTCACTCTCACCTAAGTTCACCCAATTTAGGGTGAACTATAACATGAATGGCATGGACAAGAGTTTCCATGAACTCCATGCACTCCTCTCCCAAGCGGAGAGGGACATGGAGGCTAGTGGGAGTGAACCCAAGGATGTTCTTTCCATGAAAATGAAGAACATGCACCTTGGGGTAAGGAAGGACAAGGGAAAGGGTAAGACTCTTTTCAAGAAATCCGGCAAGGGAAAGGCCAAGGTCTTTTATAAGGCCAAGCCCAAAGTCAACAAACACGCGGAGGCGGAATTCTATTATTGTAATGGCAAAGGGCATTGGAAACGCAAATTGCCCCAATCTTGAAAGTAAAAAGACGGTTGTTATGACAACGTCAGGTAAAATTCTTTCACACTCTAGATGATAATAATTAACTTTGCTAGTCCACCTCTTCTTGGGTATTGATACCGGTTGTGGTTCTCACCTTTGAATCATGTCCAGGGGCTGAGGGACTTGCAAGCACTAGCCAAGGGTGACGTGGACCTACACATGGGAAATGGAGCTAAGGTAGCCGCAGTTTCCGTGGGCACCTACGTTCTTCTTTTGCCTAATGGTTTAGAGTTGTATTTAAATAATTGCTATTATGTACCAACTCTTACCAAGAACATTATCTCCATTTTCGTGTTAGACATGGAAGGATTTTCTTTTTGCATTAAGAACAACTGTTGTACTTTTTCTTTTAATGAAATGGTTTATGGCGAGGCCATTTCTATTGGAGGTATTTATGTTCTAGATATTGCAAAAGAGGTCTATCATGTAAAAAACAAGAAGCTCAAAACAGGTGAACCTAATCAATCATACCTTTGACATTGTAGTTAGGGCACATAAACGAACGACGCATAAAGAGACTTGTTTCATCCAAAGTACTCAAACCATTCGATTACGAATCTTATGGCGTATGCGAATCTTGTCTTCTAGGCAAGATGACTCGTGCTCCTTTTACGGGAAAAGGGACACGATCAAGTGAAGTATTAGGACTTATACATACGGATGTATGCGGTCCAATGACTATCCGAGCTAGAGGTGGTTATCACTACTTCATTACTTTTACCGACGACTGGAGTAGATATGGATATGTCTACTTGATGAGGCATAAAAGTGATGCTTTTGAAAAATTCAAGGAATTTCAAAATGAAGTAGAAAACCAATTGAATAAAAAGATTAAAACCATACGATCCGATCGTGGTGGTGAATACTTGAACAATGACTTATGTCACAACGACCTACAGAGTGTGGTAATATCACAATGACTCTCCTGGAACACCTCAATTAAATGGTGTGTCCGAAACGAGAAATTGAACTTTATTAGATATGGTTCGATCTATGATGAGTCTGACAGAGCTTCCTGATTATTTTTGGGGTTTTGCTATCTTATCTGCAATATTTTCACTAAATCGAAGCCCGACTAAAGCGGCAAACAAGACTCCATATGAGATATGGATAGGGAAAGTCCCTTATTTGTCGTTTATGAGAATTTGGGGATGCGAGGCTTTTGTTAAGAATAAGTCTGACGATAAACTCGCACCCAAATCTGACAAATGTCTTTTCGTAGGATATCCAAAGGAATCACGTGCTTATTACTTCTACAATAAACACGAGGCCAAAGTGTTTGTGTCTCGTGATGCAGTCTTTTTAGAAAATGATTTTATTTCTAAAAGACAGAGTGGGAGAAAATTTGAACTTGATGAAGTCCAAGAGCCACAAACCGAAAAGAACGACGAGGAAAACGTTCCCTCTTCGTCTGACACGGTCATTATTCCTTCCGAACCTAGGAGGTCAAGCAAAATTAGTCATCAACCTGATTGATACCTTGGTATTGTAGAGGAAGGTGATGACTATAATGTGTTACTTTTTGAAAGTAACGAACCTACTATCTACAAAGCAGCCATTTCTAGTCCTGACTCAAAGCTATGGCTAGGAGCCATGCAATCCGTGATGGATTCTATGTACGACAATCAAGTACGGGACTTGGTTGATTTACCTAAGGAGGTAAGACCTCTTCAGTGTAAGTGGATCTACAAGATCAAAAATGGCATAGATAAACATAATGATGTTTACAAAGCTAGATTGGTGGCAAAAGGTTTCACCCAAGTTCATGGTCTTCACTATGACGAAACCTTCGCCCCAGTCGCCATGCTTCGATCCATCAGGATTATCTTAGCGGTTGCCGCATTTCATAATTATGAGATTTGGCAAATGGATGTCAAAACCGCCTTCTTGAATGGGATTCTAGAAGAGGAAGTGTACATGACACAACCTGAAGGTTTTGTGGATACATCAAACCCTAAGAAGGTATGCAAACTTAAGAGATCCATCTATGGTCTTAAACAAGCATCCAAGAGTTGGAATCATCGTTTTGATCATATAATTAAACAAAATGGTTTCACTCGAAGTGTCGAGGAACCATGTTTATACATGAAGTTTAGTCGGAGTAAAGTAACTTTTCTAGTCTTGTATGTAGATGACATACTACTCATTGGGAATGACATTCCAATGCTCACTTCTGTAAAGGAGTGGCTAGGGATTCATTTCCAAATAAAAGACTTAGGAGAGGCCCAGCGCATCTTAGGTATCCGAATCTATAGGGATAGATCTAAAAGGATACTAGCATTAAGTCAGGAAACTTATATTGATAAGATTCTTGATCGGTTCAACATGAAAGACTCTAAGAGAGGCTTTCTTCCTATGGGAAGCGGGATCACTTTGAACAAGTCAGAGTGCCCTACGAAACCCGAGGAGATTGAACGCATGAAATTGATCCCTTACGCATCTGTTGTTGGATCAATCATGTATGCTATGATGTTCACTCGTCCCGATGTTGCATATGCTTTGAGCATGACAAGTCGTTACCAAGAAAATCCAGGTGAGAGTCACTGGATAGCCGTAAAGAACATCCTTAAGTACTTGAGAAGGACCAAGGACTTGTTCTTAGTGTTTGGAGGCGAGACTGAGTTACGTGTAAAAGGTTACACAGATGCCAGTTTCCAAACAGAGAGGTATGATATGAAATCCCAATCCGGCTACGTGAAAGGGCTTGTCGCAAGCCCAATACAAAGATAATTTACCCAGACTAGGCTAATAACAAATTAATGTAATTAGGGAAGTAGGGGTCGATCCTCAGGGAGATGGTATTTCCTATGGATTGTGAATCGTCTCACAATTGAGTTTTATCTAACGATTTTCTGGGTTTTGAGGTTTTGAATTCTAAACTAATAAAGAACATAAATAAAAACAAAATAAAAGCAGACTAAAATGAAAACAACAAAGTAAAAGATGAATTAACAATAATGAGAAGCATCTAGGGAAATAGGTTCACACATGTAGATTGACATATTGATGAAATTGGATTTAGGATATGCAAATAATTCATTGTGAGTTCGTAAGAATGGTGTGTTCATTACAATCATATATCAGATGGTCTAGCAGGCTTTTAGGCGATTTACTAGGTCTTAATCCACCATGTCACGCTTTGTCTATTCAATTCTCGTATGTCTACCTTGGAAAAGAATTCCATACTAGTCAATGATTTTGGTCAGGAATCGTCAACTATCGTTAAAGTCCAAACATGCATAGACACAATGTTTTAGAAGCACAATTTCTTTTATCCAATTATCATCTTTTAATCAATCCAACATGGCTACCCTACACCCTAGAAAGGTGACTACTCACTCATGATTATGTTTATGATGATATTAACAATGAAAACTAGGATAGACATATTTAGTTGTTTTTGACAATAATCTAAGACTCTCTATGTGGCGATAATCACGACGCTAATTGACAATCTAAGAAATGAAATTACGATTATAACAACATGAAAATGAATCTAAGACAATATGTAAAGAGAAAATAGCAATAAAATAGAAAACAATAAGAACATTAAACAAAGGATAAATTAGGAATACCTAGGTGACGATCAACAACGAAAGCGATAACGATAATAGAAATCCCTTGCATAGAATAATCGTTCCTTGAATTACAATACTTGTACCCAACAAAGTAGACTACAAAGATTAAAATTCTTATTGAACTAAACGAATGTTTTGATATGAAATGGACAGAAATAAACTATGAACTAAAGACAAAAGAAGAAAATAATCTAAACTAGAAAGACTAAAAACTAAAGAGGAAAGAAAAGAGTATTCTAAAGAAGATTTCTAAAGAAGATGTAGATGTGAGTGTGTGAGATGATATGAGAAGAGGGACTGGAGCATCTATTTATAGTATTAGGGTTTCGTGGATAAGGGGTCGAACATTAAACATATAAGACAAAAATAGGAAGTTGGAGCATCTTGGCCGCAGCAGCAGACATCCGCGATCAGGTACACACTTACCCGATCGGGTAAGTGGACATCTAGAAGCGGTTGACTAACGTTTCATCTTCCTTTGCTTGACTTGACTTCCATCATCCCCCTTGACCTCTCCAATCGGATTTGTTGATAGGGTTTGATGTAAAGCGATGAATTCTTCCGCCTAATGGGTTGATCTTCCGACAACTACGAAACTGTCTTTGCTTCTTCTCTCTTTCGAGTTAGTGAACCTTCTTGAAATGCCTTTGACATTGTCAAGCTTGCTTCTTCGAATCGTCGGGTTCTAGACAAATGCTCGGGAATATAGAAAAAGGGCGTCGAAACGTCACTTTCCCTACAAAACAGGTTAGAACACAGGAATTCGCCTAGAAGACGATATTAGCTCGTAAAATGGCTTAACAAAGCATAAATGACATACAAAACCGAGCTAAAATGGGGGTTAAAATCATACAAATATTCACTTATCAAACTCCCCCAAGCTAAACCTTTGCTTGTCCTCAAGCAAACATAACAAATAATACCAGGACAAGGTTGCAAGCATTGGCTACTATACCATCAAGAAACAAATCTCAACGTCAAACTTTGAAAACATAATGAATCATAACCCAAAAGCAACGTGGGCAAGAATGATACATAAACATGGTTGAGATTTACATAACGGCGTAGCGCAAAGAATTTCACTACAGATTTTCGGCTCTTGCATGATCTTTTGACAAATGGACTCTCACGGTATACTCGAACACTCAATGTATGTAAAAAGGTGATTTCTTTATATGTAAATGTTTTTGAGACACTCACCTATCTACGACTTATGAAAATGTGTCCGCAATCTAATATGGTAAACAATTCAAAACACAAGTCAAAGATCACAATGCACATAGAAAAGAAGCCGAAAAAATAAGAAGAAGGCTTTGGGAAATGGGTGAAAGGTGGACAAATAGTTATGGTCAATGTGAAGGTTAGAATGAGCTAGCAACTGACCAATGATAAATGAATACTCAATCCAAACTTTCGGTTAACTCCCAAAAGACGAATAACGAAACCAGAAGTAACAATTTGGCTTCTTACATACGAAACACAGGGGTAAACTCCTTCTATTGATTTGACATTTTGGGGAGATACTCACAACTTCTTCTCTTATTTCTTTTTTCTTTTTCTTTTCTCAATTTTTCTTTTTTTTTTCCTTTTTGTCTTTTTTTTTTTTTGAAACAAAACTTCACTTCTTGAACTTTTTCGTTCTTCCAAATTCACTTTGACAGATAAGAACAAATCTTCTCAAAAGAGCACCCATACACCATAGTCTAGCTACTAGCTCAAAAGGTAGGCAGTTTTTATTTGTAGCTATTATTTTTTGTAAAGCATTTGTATGAAGGGGCTAATTTTGAGGGGCAAATTAAAGTGAAAAAGGCTTCAAATCTTAGTGAATCATGAATGCAATGCTTATAGAAATGAAATGAGAACCATACTTATGCGTTTTGACATGGCACACATCACAAGGATGAGACTGGGTATAGATGTACCAGTCTAAGGAGGTTCTACCTTACAATATATGTAACTTGCCAAATGTCAAGATCAAGCGTACTCAGCTATAGATTCATTCCATGCCTACTGTGTACAAGACTTCCCCATGTATGCACAATTCAATAAATATTGAATCATTATCTTTTGAAAGCTCTAAGTTTGGGAAATGTAACATGATAGCATAATAAACAAGCAAGCAAAGCATGAAAAGCATTCAATTGTGTTCAAAATTTTAAAATTTCTCTCAAAAATCGTCTCTTTCTCTTTTATTCAAAATTTGAAAAATGTAACTAAAATGCAAAATGGGAAAATACAATCCCTCCCCCAAGCTAAACATCACATTGTCCTCGATGTGAGCACAAAGACTAAATATGCAACGAGATGTTTAATAAGAAGAAGGGAAAAATGAAAGAAGAATGAGCCTTACTAGCCAGCGCAGACTCCCCCAAGGTAGTCTTTTGGACTTGACAAGGAAGGTCTTCATAGATTCTTCAAAAACTCTTTCATCTGCAAAGTAATCTAACAAAACAACGTAAAAGGGAAAAAGCAAAAATAAAAATGCAAAAAGGGAAAAACACGGGTTGCCTCCCGAGAAGCGCTTGTTTAACGTCCTGCTCGACGAATTCTTCTATCAAATCATTGGGTTGGGGATGGACGCTCCGTATAGACAATATCTAAGCATCCGATGATAGAATTGCTATAATAGAGTTTCAGTGTGTGTCCATTGACTTTGAATTTCTCACCATTGCTAGTCGTTAGTTCCACATAGCCGTACTTGCTAACATATATGACAGTGAATGGTCCAGACCATCGTGATCGAAGTTTTCCCGAAAAATTTTCAAACGGGAATTGAAAAGAAGTACTTGGTCACCGACATTAAATTCTTTTTTAATTATCCTCTTGTCGTGCCAACGCTTCGTTTTCTCTTTATAGATTCTAGAATTTTCATAAGCTTGTAAACGAAATTCTTCTAGCTCATTGAGTTGCAAAAGTCGTCTATCAGCGCTAAGCTTAGTGTCTAAGTTGAGTTCTTTGATAGCCCAGTAAGCTTTGTACTCTAACTCGACAGGAAGATGACATGCCTTTCCATAAACCAACCGATAAGGAGATGTTCCAATCGGGGTTTTGAAAGTTGTGCGATAAGGCCATAAGGTGTCATCGAGCTTATTACTCCAGTCGGTTCTAGATTTCGAGACTACTTTCTGAACAACTGTTTTCAACTCTCTGTTTGAGACTTCTACTTGACCGCTGGTCTGAGGGTGGTAGGCTAATCCTCGTCTGTGATACACACCATATTTGGCAAGCAGAGTGTCTAACTGCTTTTCTCCAAAATGAGTTCCTCGATCACTAATCACGGCTCGGGGTACACCAAAACGTGGAAAGATGATCTTCTTAAATAGCCGTATCACAGCTCTAGCATCATTGGTGGGAGTGGCAGTTGCTTCTACCCATTTAGAAACATAGTCAACAGCGACTAAGAAGTAACGATTTCCGTTAGAAGAGGGGAATGGTCCTTGATAGTCAATACCCCAGACATCGAATATTTCAACTTCTAATATGTCGTTTTGAGGCATTTCATGTCTCTTGGATATTTGACCCATTCGTTGACAAAAGTCACAAGCCATAACAAAGTCTTTTGAATCTTTAAACATCGAGGGTGAGAAAAACCCGGATTGTAAGACTTTGGCTACGGTCTTGGACGGACCATGATGACCACCATAAGCAGATGAGTGGCATCCTTCTAAAACTCCTTTAACTTCCCACTGGGGGATACATCGTCTGTAAAGACCATCTGAGCACTGCTTGAAAAGATAAGGGTCATCCCAAACAAAGAATTTTGCATCATGCAAAAATCTCTTTCTTTGGTTATAAGAAAGGTCAGAGGGTAGCTGGCGACTGACAAGAAAATTGGCCATATCAGCATACCAAGGAGAAGAGTCAGCAATCGCCATTAATGAATCATCAGCAAACGAATCATTAATTGGCGTTGGTAATCCTATTTCAGTTACTCTTATCCTTGAGAGATAGTCATCAACTACGTTCTCTGCTCCTTTCTTATCCCTGATCTCTAGATCAAACTCTTGAAGGAGTAAGATCCATCAGATAAGTCTAGGTTTTGCCTCTTTCTTTGAAAGCAGATATTTCAAAGCAGCATGGTCAGTGTAAACAATGACTTTTGATCCTATAAGGTAAGAACGGAATTTGTCTTAGGCGTAGACAATGGCAAGAAGTTCTTTTTCAGTGGTGGCATAGTTGATTTGGGCAGGATCTAAGGTTTTACTAGCATAGTAAATTGCATGAAGGAACTTTTCCTTTCTTTGCCCCAAAACAACTCCAACGGCGTAATTACTCGTATCGCACATAAGTTCAAATGGAAGATTCCAATCGGGTGACTGGATTATAGGTGCGGTGATCAAAGCGCGTTTGATTTTGTTGAATGCCTCAAGGCATTCCTTTGTGAAATTAAAAGGTGCATCCTTAAAAAGGAGCTCAGTTAGGGGCTTGGATTTTTTTGAAAAATCTTTTATAAATCGTCGGTAGAAACCGGCGTGGCCAAGGAAACTCGTGATTCCTTTTACATTAGCAGGTGGTGGCAGTTGTTCAATAACTTGGATCTTAGCTCGATCCACTTCAATACCTCTCTCAGAAATGATGTGTCCTAAAACTACACCTTTGTTCACCATGAAGTGACATTTTTCCCAATTGAGAACAAGGTCGACTTCTTCACAGTGTTTTAGAACTTTCGATAGATTTGTCAAACAATTATCGAAGGAAATGCCATAGACGCTAAAATCATCCATGAATACTTCCATGATAGATTCAACAAAATCTGAAAAGATACTAGTCATGCAACGCTGGAAAGTGGCAGGTGCATTACACAGGCCAAATGGCATTCGGCGATAAGCAAAAGTACCATGGGGACAGGTGAAGGTGGTTTTCTCTTGGTCCTCAAGGTGGATAGGAATTTGGAAAAATCCTGAGTAACCATCTAGATAGCAGAAATATTTGTGGCAAGCTAACCTCTCTAGCATTTGATCAATGAAGGGTAGAGGATAGTGATCTTTTCGAGTTGATTGATTCAACTTCCTGTAGTCAATACACATGCGCCATCCCGTCACAATCCTTGTGGGGATGAGCTCATTCTTTTCATTCTTGACTACTGTTGTTCCTCCTTTCTTAGGAACAACTTGGACAGGGCTAACCCATTTCGAGTCAGAAATGGCGTAGATTATGCCAGCATCTAGCAATTTCATAACTTCAGCTTTAACTACTTCTTGCATATTTGGATTAAGACGGCGTTGACCTTGAACACAAGGTTTTTGACCTTCTTCTAAGTTGATTCTATGCATGCAAAAGTCGGGGCTTATGCCAGTGAGATCTTCAAGTTTATATCCTATTGCCTTCTTATGTTTTTTCAAGACAGTCAATAGTGAGTTTAACTGATTTTCATCTAGGAGAGCACTCACTATGACTGGGCAATATTTGGATTCATCTAAAAAGGCATATTTTAGATTTGAGGGAAGAGGTTTAAGTTCAGGTTTATGTACTTCTGCCTTGGCAGGAGTATCAATTAGGCTTATGAACTCCTCAACTTCTTCATATGGTATCTCTTTTCCAGTCAAGTCCTTTTCCCGCTCACTGATCTCAAAATTGTCGTTCTCAGAGATATCCTCTAACAATAAAATTGCTTCTAAAGGATCCTCAATTATTGCTGGATACAGAGATTCATCAATGATTGAGTCGACAATATCGAGGAAACAGCAAGGCTCTTCAAGCATAGGGCTCTTCATTGCACTGTTTAAGTTGTAGGTGACTTTGTCATCACCTACTTCTAATGTCAATTTTCCATTCTTGACATCGATTAGTGCTCCCGCAGTGTGTAGAAATGGCCTTCCTAAAATGATAGGGATTTGCGAATCTTCAGCCATATCTAACACTATGAAATCGACTGGAATGAAAAACCTCCCTACTTTGACAGGCACATCTTCTAAAACTCCCATAGGTTGTTTTAGAGAACGATCTGCCATTTGCAGGGTGATACTTGTGCATTTGAGATTTCCCATATTCAATTTTTCGCAGACGGAATACGGCATGACGCTTACACTAGCACCTAGATCGCATAAATCTTTATCAATAGTGTAGGTGCCTATAGTGCAAGGTATAGAGAAACTACCATGATCCTTTAACTTAGGATGGGACTTATTTTGCAATAACGCACTGCATTCAGCGGTGAATGCTATGATTTCAACATCATCTAAAGTCCTCTTCTTTGTTAAGATATCCTTCATAAATTTTGTGTAAGAAGGGATTTGAGTGATTAATTCAGTGAAGGGAACCGTTACTTGGAGGTTTTTGACTACTTCCATGAATTTGCTGAACTGGGTTTCGTTATGATTTCTCCTCAAACGTTGGGGAAATGGAACTTGAATTTTGATGGGTTCCTTTTCAAGTTCATCCTTCTTTTCAGGTTTGTCTTCCGCTTCCTTAGCGGTGGATGGTTGAGAATCTTTTTGGCTCTCTACTTGTGTAGGCTCAACTATTGGCTCTTTGGGTTGCTGAGGTTCCGCATAAGTGGTACCACTCCTAAGGGTGATAGCATTTGCGGTGTCCCTTGGTTGTTCACCATGAGGTGGAAGTTGGCCTTGTTTTCTTTGGGCATTAGAGGCAGCCAATTGGGACATTTGAGTTTCAAGCATCTTGATGGCAGCACTTTGAGCTTGATCACTCTTTTGAAGTTGAGCAAACATTGAATCTTGTTTTTGAACAACTTGTAGAAGCATGGATTCAATTTTGCTCAAGCTTGAGTCATTAGGTTGGCTTTGAATTTGAGGTGGTTGGTGTTGAGGTTGATTTTGGTATGGTTGGTTGAAGTTAGGTTGGAATGAAGGTCTCTGGTTTTGGAAACCTGGTGGATTGTAAGGTTTCTGTTGGTGTGGTATGAATGGTTGTTGAATTTGTTGTTAGGGATTTTGAACGTTGGTGCTTTTGTAGGACAAAAAAGGATGGTTTTTTGTGTTCTCGTTATATAAGTTTGAGAAAGCGTTGCCTTGCCTATATCCTTGATAGGCATTGACTTGCTCTATTGAACTTCTACATTCTTGAAAACTATGCCCTCCAACCCCACATGTCTCACATACCACTACGTGGTTAGTGACGTTGATATGTTCCTTGGATTGGGAAGAGCTTCCTACTTGTTGCTGCAGAAGGGCTAATTGGGCTTCCAGGAGTGCTACTTTACTTGAATCGTCCTGCTTGGCTTTGAGTGGCATAGCACGCGAGTTGCTATACCGAGAGTCGTGGATTACCATTGACTCAATGGTCGTACTAGCTATTTCTACATCGATTTGATCGAAACGACCATTGTTAGCGGAGTCGAGGATACGACGCGATTCGCCACAACAACCGTTGTAGAAGGTGATAGCTAAGAACCATGAATCAAGGCCATGATGAGGGCATTCTCTTTGTAATTCTTTGTACCTTTCCCATGCCTCGTAAAGACTTTCGTCGCCTCTCTGACGGAATCCAGTTATTTGACTCCGTAAGAGTGCGGTTCGTTCTGGTGGGAAGTACTTTTGATAGAAAGCAAGAGCTAGACCATCCCAGTCGACTATTCCTAAGGCAACTCGGTCAAGACTATTGATCCAGAGTTTTGCCTTTCCTCTTAAAGAGAAGGGAAAAAGCATTTCCCTAATCTGCTCTTGGGATACTCCAGTTTGTCTAATCGTGGAGCAATAGTCACAGAAGTTTTGGATATGAAGGTTGGGATCTTCTGTGGCATTGCCACCAAATTGATTTCTTTCTATTAGATTGATGAAGGCAGGTTTGATTTCGAAGTTTTTGGCTGTAATTTGAGGTGTAGCGATACCCTTTGGAAGTGTATCTGCAGTGGGTTTGGAATGGTCGGAAAGTCGAACCATTTTCTTTTGTGAAGATGAAGATGGAATGTTGGTTGAAAGTTGATTGGTTTTTGGAAATGGAGATGAGAATGGATCTTCTTCTCCTTCAAGATTAGGTACGATATCCGAGTATTTCTCACGAATATGATCTAAACTTGAAATATCAGAAGCTTTTGAAATTTCGTTGAATAGCTTTAATTTCCTACGCAGAGTTCTTTCTAGTTTGGGGTCTAAAGGAATAGGGGTCCCTAGTCTAGAAGATCTGGGCATAAGATTGGATAGCTAAGATGAAAAATCAAGAGAGGTCTAAAGGAATTTGGTTTCCTAAAGACTAGATAAAACTAATTGTGATAAAAATCACAAGAAAAAGGAAAATTAAACCGTGCTCCCCGGCAACGGCGCCAAAATTTGATCGGGCCTGTCGCAAGCCCAATACAAAGATAATTTACCCAGACTAGGCTAATAAAAAATTAATGTAATTAGGGAAGTATGGGTCGATCCTCAGGGAGATGGTGTTTCCTATGGATTGTGAATCGTCTCACAATTGAGTTTTATCTAACGATTTTCTGGGTTTTGAGGTTTTGAATTCTAATCTAATAAAGAACATAAATAAAAACAAAATAAAAGCAAACTAAATTGCTGAAACAACCGACCCACAGGGCTGATTTTCGTGCCAAGAAAGACCTCCCCAAGAGCACCCTCGGCAATGGCCTCAAGTACTCTAAATAACCTAAATGACACCTAAAACCGGGCTAGGGATAGGACGGTCCCGGAAACCGCTTTGCACAACCAAGTGCAACCAAGACTCAACGAAACAACAACAAATTAAACTCGACACGAGTAGTTGTTCTTCTCATTTGAGGGGCTGTTTTGGAGGCTTTATTTTGTGGGTTTAATACAATGGGAGGTAGATGGATATGACTTAGACTAGATCACACAGCAGGTCTAAGCCTCGAGGTAGTTTCGCCCAAGCACACAAGCATAGGACTCAACCCCGCTCCAAGGGCTCGAAGCCCTTGGAGGTTCTCCAGCACATAGCAAAGAGGAAAGGGTGTCTAAGCACACAAGCAAAGACTAAGGGTTTTGAAAACCTTCTAAAAATTCATTTCATAAACTGATTATTACATGGGGTGGTGAGTTCCTTATATAGGGGCTCACATTACATCCTATCCATCCATCTAAAAGCTACATCCAATGGCTATAAACAAAAGGAACAAGAGGACAATATGATAAAGCATTACAAACAAAAGGACACCAAAAAGCTAGTCTAAACAGTCCAAGGGACTGTTGAAACCGGACCAACAATTGCTGCCCATGGCAGGGGCCCTTGTCCTTGTCATGACTAGCCATGTCCTTGTCATGACTAGCCATGTCCTTGTCTTGGACTTGGCTTGGCTTGGGCAATGTGGCTGGCATGTGATGGGCATGTCCTTGTCTTGACCAAGACAAGTGGGGCTGCTATGCTCTTGTCTTGACCGAGACAAATGGACAGCCATGTCCTTGTCATGATGCTGCTCGTCTTGGTCCTCCTTGGGCTGTCATGGCCTTGTCATGGCCGTGTCTTGGCTTGCTTGGCTCGTGCCATGTCCTTGTCATGGCCGTGTCCTTGTCTTGCCAAGGTTGGCCCATCATTGTCACGGTTTGTGGGGCTGAGACAAGGGACTGCCATGTCCTTGTCTTGGCTGCCAATTCTTGTCCTTGTTGCTCACTTTCCTTGGCTTGTTTTAGAACACCCAAAAGGGGGACCATATGATGTTGTTTGTTCATGGAATCTTGTAATTTGAGCTCACCATTTGGCCTTGCAAAAACAGGCTGCTAACCAGCCATTTTTGGCCTCTTTGGAATTTATTTTAGTGCAAACTCCCTTTGTTCAAAAAAGTTTGTCCTCAAACTTTCGGGGTTAAAAACATGGTACTACAAAAGACGATTTCAAAAATAAAACAAGCATGGAACAAGTAGTGTAGATGTTAAAGAAGGAGACAACTAGGGCCCTAATCGAATCCAGCACTCTTGCAAAGATCGAATCCCCCTGTTAGTCAACTCGATACAAGCTCACACAAGTGCTCGTACCAAAGCCAACACCCACAAACCAGGCAGCACCCACGTAAGTAGTGTCACACCCTAGAACATCACGCACCCACCCTTCCCAAGACCGTCTTGGTTTAAGAAAACGCAAGAGCCTGGGCTCTGATACCATTTGCACTGAAACAAGACCCAAAGGGGCTGATTTCGTGCCAAGAAAGACTCCCCAAGAGCAGCCACTCGAGCATGGCTCAAGTGACTCTAAAACTAACCTAAATGACACCTAAAACCGGGCTAGGGATAGGACGGTCCCGGAAACCGCTTTGCACAACCAAGTGCAACCAAGACTCAACGAAACAACAACAAATTAAACTCGACACGAGTAGTTGTTCTTCTCATTTGAGGGGCTGTTTTGGAGGCTTTATTTTGTGGGTTTAATACAATGGGAGGTAGATGGATATGACTTAGACTAGATCACACAGCAGGTCTAAGCCTCGAGGTAGTTTCGCCCAAGCACACAAGCATAGGACTCAACCCCGCTCCAATGGCTCGAAGCCCTTGGAGGTTCTCCAGTACATAGCAAAGAGGAAAGGGTGTCTAAGCACACAAGCAAAGACTAAGGGTTTGAAAACCTTCTAAAAATTCATTTAATAAACTGATTATTACATGGGGTGGTGAGTTCCTTATATAGGGGCTCACATTACATCCTATCCATCCATCTAAAAGCTACATCCAATGGCTATAAACAAAAGGAACAAGAGGACAATATGATAAAGCATTACAAACAAAAGGACATCAAAAAGCTAGTCTAAACAGTCCAAGGGACTGTTGAAACCGGACCAACAATTGCTGCCCATGGCAGGGGCCCTTGTCCTTGTCATGACTAGCCATGTCCTTGTCATGACTAGCCATGTCCTTGTCTTGGACTTGTCTTGGCTTGGGCAATGTGGCTGGCATGTGATGGGCATGTCCTTGTCTTGACCGAGACAAGTGGGGCTGTTATGCTCTTGTCTTGACCGAGACAACTGGACAGCCATGTCCTTGTCATGATGTTGCTCGTCTTGGTCCTCCTAGGGCTGTCATGGCCTTGTCATGGCCGTGTCTTGGCTTGCTTGGCTCGTGCCATGTCCTTGTCATGGCCGTGTCCTTGTCTTGCCAAGGTTGGCCCATCATTGTCACGGTTTGTGGGGCTGAGACAAGGGACTGCCATGTCCTTGTCTTGGCTGCCAATTCTTGTCCTTGTTGCTCACTTTCCTTGGCTTGTTTTAGAACACCCAAAAGGGGGACCATATGATGTTGTTTGTCCATGGAATCTTGTAATTTGAGCTCACCATTTGGCCTTGCAAAAACAGGCTGCTAACCAGCCATTTTTGGCTTGCAAGGCCAAATGGTGAGCTCAAATTACAAGATTCCATGGACAAACAACATCATATGGTCCCCCTTTTGGGTGTTCTAAAACAAGCCAAGGAAAGTGAGCAACAAGGACAAGAATTGGCAGCCAAGACAAGGACATGGCAGTCCCTTGTCTCAGCCCCACAAACCGTGACACTGATGGGCCAACCTTGGCAAGACAAGGACACGGCCATGACAAGGACATGGCACGAGCCAAGCAAGCCAAGACACGGCCATGACAAGGCCATGACAGCCCTAGGAGGACCAAGACGAGCAACATCATGACAAGGACATGGCTGTCCAGTTGTCTCGGTCAAGACAAGAGCATAACAGCCCCACTTGTCTCGGTCAAGACAAGGACATGCCCATCACATGCCAGCCACATTGCCCAAGCCAAGACAAGTCCAAGACAAGGACATGGCTAGTCATGACAAGGACATGGCTAGTCATGACAAGGACAAGGGCCCCTGCCATGGGCAGCAATTGTTGGTCCGGTTTCAACAGTCCCTTGGACTGTTTAGACTAGCTTTTTGATGTCCTTTTGTTTGTAATGCTTTATCATATTGTCCTCTTGTTCCTTTTGTTTATAGCCATTGGATGTAGCTTTTAGATGGATGGATAGGATGTAATGTGAGCCCCTATATAAGGAACTCACCACCCCATGTAATAATCAGTTTATTAAATGAATTTTTAGAAGGTTTTCAAACCCTTAGTCTTTGCTTGTGTGCTTAGACACCCTTTCCTCTTTGCTATGTACTGGAGAACCTCCAAGGGCTTCGAGCCATTGGAGCGGGGTTGAGTCCTATGCTTGTGTGCTTGGGCGAAACTACCTCGAGGCTTAGACCTGCTGTGTGATCTAGTCTAAGTCATATCCATCTACCTCCCATTGTATTAAACCCACAAAATAAAGCCCCCAAAACAGCCCCTCAAATGAGAAGAACAACTACTCGGCTCGAGTTTAATTTGTTGTGTTTCGTGTAGTCTTGTGCACTTGGTGTGCAACGGTTTCCGGGACCGTCCATCCTAGCCCGGTTTTAGGTGTCATTAGGTTAGTTTTAGAGTCCACTTGAGCCATGCTCGAGTGGATGCCTCTTGGGGGAGTCTTCTTGGCACGGAAACGCCCATTGGGTCTGTTTCAGTGAAAAATGTATCAGAGCCCAGGCTCTTGCGTTTTCTTAAACCAAGACGGTCTTGGGAAGGGTGGGTGCGTGATGTTCTAGGGCGTGACACTATTTACGTGGGTGCTGCCTGGTTTGTGGGTGTTGTCTTTGGTACGAGCACTTGTGTGAGCTTGTATCGAGTTGGCTAACGAGGGGGTTCGGTCTTTGCTGAGTGCTGGATTCGGATGGGCTCTTGTTGTTACCCTCTTTAACATCTACACTACTTGTTCCATGGTTGTTCTCGTTTTTGAAATCGTCTTTTGTAGTACCATGTTTTTAACCCCGAAAGTTTGAGGACAAACTTTTTTGAACAAAGGGAGTTTGCACTAAAATAAATTCCAAAGAGGCCAAAAATGGCTGGTTAGCAGCCTGTTTTTGCAAGGCCAAATGGTGAGCTCAAATTACAAGATTCCATGGACAAACAACATCATATGGGCCCCCTTTTGGGTGTTCTAAAACAAGCCAAGGAAAGTGAGCAACAAGGACAAGAATTGGCAGCCAAGACAAGGACATGGCAGTCCCTTGTCTCAGCCCCACAAACCGTGACAATGATGGGCCAACCGTGGCAAGACAAGGACACGGCCATGACAAGGACATGGCACGAGCCAAGCAAGCCAAGACACGGCCATGACAAGGCCATGACAGCCCAAGGAGGACCAAGACGAGCAGCATCATGACAAGGACATGGCTGTCCATTTGTCTCGGTCAAGACAAGAGCATAGCAGCCCCACTTGTCTCGGTCAAGACAAGGACATGCCCATCACATGCCAGCCACATTGCCCAAGCCAAGACAAGTCCAAAGACAAGGACATGGCTAGTCATGACAAGGACATGGCTAGTCATGACAAGGACATGGCTAGTCATGACAAGGACAAGGGCCCCTGCCATGGGCAGCAATTGTTGGTCCGGTTTCAACAGTCCCTTGGACTGTTTAGACTAGCTTTTTGGTGTCCTTTTGTTTGTAATGCTTTATCATATTGTCCTCTTGTTCCTTTTGTTTATAGCCATTGGATGTAGCTTTTAGATGGATGGATAGGATGTAATGTGAGCCCCTATATAAGGAACTCACCACCCCATGTAATAATCAGTTTATGAAATGAATTTTTAGAAGGTTTTCAAACCCTTAGTCTTTGCTTGTGTGCTTAGACACCCTTTCCTCTTTGCTATGTGCTGGAGAACCTCCAAGGGCTTCGAGCCATTGGAGCGGGGTTGAGTCCTATGCTTGTGTGCTTGGGCGAAACTACCCTCAGGCTTATGCAACAGGAGTTCAAGATCAAATACAAGTCACACTAACAAGCTCAAGAGGACAGAGTCTAGCAAGGTCAAGGAGTCCACAAAGCAACTCAACCAGCAGCCTAAGACCCTACATGACTAGCTATGATAACCTACTCTACAATCCCAACACTCCCAACAAAAACAACCTGACCCATAGCCAGAGAACAACCCACAAAAACAACCCCAACCCCAACAGACAACAAGAAAACAGCCCAAGTACAATTCAGCCTCAGTCACCTTGGGCAGGGTCCATGGTGAGCTTCTACACCTAGACACATCCAACCAATGCTCAAACTTGGTCCTAGGGAGGGTCCTCTACATTTTTGTCCAGGATTTCTCCTTGAGAAAACGTCCACATAAAAAGTTAGTCTAGGGACCAAGTTCAACAGTCAGATTTCAACCCTTTTGTGCAGTAGTTCATATGTCACTGTCAACCTTCCCCTTTTGAACAAGCATTGCGTGAGGGACCTTCAGCACATCTTTGGGATCCATCCTACTTCAGTTTGGCTCACAAACCCAAGCTTGAAAGTCCACTCTCCATCCAAGACAAACCTGATCAAACAATTAAGGAAGATTGTCCCTTTAGAAACTACTTTTCTGCTTTATCTACTTTATGTCAGTTTCCTGCAAGTTTGTAGCTGTTATTTTGTTTCATGTTGTAAGCCTTTGTGGCCCTAGATATCTCCTAACGTCTGAGCTGTATCCTTGTTGCCTATATAAGGCCTTTACCTAATGAAATGCACATCAGATTTGAGTAAAACTTTAAGAACTGAAACATTGTTTCTGTTTGAACTCTTGGCTGTGTGCTGGAGTATCCTTCCTTTGCTGTGTGCTGGGAAGAGAGTCTAGGTTCTTTGCTGTGTGCTGGGGCCAAGTCTCAACCCTCAACCATTGGCTGTGTGCTTTGGTTAAGGTCCTATCTGTCCTAACCTCTGCATTCAGTCCAGAAAATCCAACCTAGCTAGTGTGTTCTGTTCAAAGCTTTGTTTCCTTGTGTTTTGTCTATTTTCCCTATAATTTCAGTGCAAATTGGTTATCAGAGCTTTGTTTTGTGAGTCCATTTTTTTCCCCAACTACATTAAAAACACAAAAAACAACCATGAGTGAAGAGAGAGTTGCAGGGCTGGAGGCTACAGTCCAAGGCCTTACCAGAACTGTAATGGAAGTCACAAGATCTGTTAATGAACTCCTTGATGGTCATCTTAACAATGACATGAGGGGAGGCAGGGGTCGAGGAAGGGGAGCACCAATGCCACCTATTGGAGGTAGAAGAAGACCCCACCTGGAACAAGAAGATGCTTCAGAATCAGATGGCTCAGAGCAGGATCAACCAGGGCACCATGACAAAGACCTAAAGGTAGAAATTCCTGACTTCTTAGGTAGCATGAACCCTGATGACTTCCTAGATTGGCTAAGGTCAGTAGAAAGGATCTTTGAATTTAAGGGATACTCTGATAGGAAAGCTTTTAAGATTGCTATTATGAAACTTAAGGGATATGCCTCACTATGGTATGAAAACATGAAAAATCAAAGGAGTAGGGAGGGTAAGGAACCTGTTAAGTCTTGGTCTAAGCTGAAAAAGAAACTCAAAGATAAGTTTGTGTCTAGGGATTACACCCAAGACATGTTCATTAAACTGACACACCTTAAACAAGACCAAAAACCTGTTGAATCCTACTTAAGAGATTTTGAACAACTTACTCTCCAATGTGAGGTTATGGAGAAGCCTGAGCAGAAGATTGCTAGGTTCTTAGAAGGGCTTGATGAGAGGGTGGCTAGCAAAGTTAAATTGCACAACATCTATTCCTTTGAGGAAGCTGTTAACCTGGCCCTCAGGGTGGAGAAACTGGGAAAGGGAAAGACCAGTGCATCTAGAACACCATCAAGAACACCCTATAAACCTTATGTGGGGGCTAGGATAGGAGAACCTGTCATCCCTGCTAAAACACCTGTTACTGTTGACAAAGGAAAAGGTGTTGAGTCTAGCCAAAAGAAAACCATCCCCCTAAAGAAATGTTTCCAATGCCAAGGGTATGGTCACTTTGCTAGGGAATGTCCCACCAAAAGAGCTCTTAGCACCCTGGATGTGGTACATTGGGGAGAGGATGAAATCTTGGTGTGTGATGATGAGATGGAGGAAGCTGAGGTGGAGGTTAATGAGGAGCTGGTGGAACCTGATGCTGGGTTAAGCCTAGTAACATGGAGAGTGATGCATACACAACCTCAACCATTAGAGGAAGACCAGAGGCACCAAATCTTCAGGACTAGGTGTACCATCAAGGGGAGAGTCTGTAATCTGATCATAGATGGAGGGAGTTGTACCAATGTTGCTTCAAAAACCCTGATAGACAAACTGACCCTACCAACCAAGGACCACCCTCACCCTTACAAACTTAGGTGGCTAAACAAGGGAGCTGAAGTAAGAGTTGATCAGCAGTGTGTGGTACCCTTCTCCATTGGGAAGGGATATGTTGATGAGGCTCTGTGTGATGTGCTTCCCATGGATGCCTGCCACCTCCTACTGGGCAGGCCTTGGGAGTTTGATAGAGATGCTGTCCACCAGGGTAGGGAGAACACTTACTCATTCAAGTTTGGGAAGAAGAAGATCATATTGGCTCCTTTACCCCCTACCTTAAAGGGAAATTCACCTCTCATTACAGAAACTGCCAAAGAGGCCTTGTTTTTGAGTGAGTCAGAGATAGTGCAAGAGTTGAGTGACCTGAGGCCAGTGTATGTACTCCTTACCAAAGAAGTTGGGATGATTCCTAGTTATGTTCCTGAGGAGGTACAGGATCTACTGAAGGCCTATGAGGATGTGTTCCCAGATGAGCTTCCTAGTGGGTTACCTCCACTAAGGGGAATTGAGCATCACATTGACTTGGTACCTGGGGCTGTCTTACCCAACAAACCTGCTTATAGAAGTGACCCCAAGGCAACACAGGAGCTACAATCTCAGGTGGGAGAGCTGCTTAACAAGGGTTATGTTAGAGAGTCCCTTAGTCCTTGTGCTGTGCCTGCTCTGCTAGTACCAAAGAAAGATGGAACCTGGAGGATGAGTATAGACAGCAGAGCCATTAACAACATCACCATTAAGTATAGGTTCCCTATACCTAGGCTTAATGACATTCTTGATGAGTTAAGTGGGGCTCAGGTGTTCACCAAAATTGACCTTAGGCAAGGCTATCATCAAGTGAGGATTAGAGCTGGGGATGAGTGGAAAACTGCTTTCAAAACCAAGCATGGGTTGTATGAATGGCTGGTGATGCCTTTTGGGCTCTCAAATGCCCTCAGCACATTCATGAGGCTGATGACAGAAGTACTAAGACCCTATTTGGGGAAGTTCATTGTGGTCTACTTTGATGATATTTTGGTCTATAGCTCCAACAAGAAAGAACACTTGCAACATCTGAAGATTCTATGTGAAATTCTGAGGGAAAACAAACTATTTGGCAAGCTAGAGAAGTGCACTTTCATGCAACCTGAAGTTCATTTCTTGGGGTTCATAATCTCAAAAGAGGGGGTGGCTGTTGATCCTGAAAAGGTCAATGCTATGAAAGACTGGCCTGTACCTAGAACTGTGACTGAGGTAAGGAGCTTTCATGGGCTAGCATCCTTTTATAGGAGATTCATCCAGGGTTTCAGTTCCATCATGGCTCCCATCACTGAATGCATGAAGAAGGGGGAGTTCAACTGGAGTGACAAGGCTGAAAAATCATTCAACTTGATCAAGGAACTACTGTGTAGATCTCCTGTGCTAGGTCTACCAGACTTCAATAAACTATTTGAAGTAGAGTGTGATGCTAGTGGACTAGGCATTGGAGCTGTGCTGGTGCAAGAGAGGAAGCCTATAGCCTACTTCAGTGAGAAATTAAATGGAGCCAGGCTGAACTACTCTACTTATGATAAGGAATTCTATGCAATAGTAAGGGCCCTGAACCACTGGGGGCACAATCTGAAACCCAAGCCCTTTGTACTACATTCAGATCATGAGGCCCTAAAGTTTATTAATGGCCAGCACAAGCTCAACCCAAGGCATGCAAAGTGGGTGGAATTTCTCCAATCCTTCTCCTTCTCAAGCAAATACATTGAAGGGAAAAACAATGTAGTAGCTGATGCCCTATCTAGGAGGTCTATGATGCTAACATACATGGAGCAGAGGGTCCTAGGCTTTGAGTTCATGAAGGAAATCTACCTAGAGGATCCAGACTTCAAGGGGGAATGGGAGGTGTACTCAGAGGGACAGCTCAAGAAGGGGAGCAGATACTTAACACATGATGGCTTCCTCTTCCAAGGGAACAAGCTGTGCATTCCCAAAGGACCCTACGGGGGTCTGCTAGTCAAGGAAGTTCATTGTAATGGACTTGCTGGCCACTTTGGGGTACAGAAAACCTATGAGATTTTACAAGAGCAGTTCTATTGGCCCAAGATGCTAGGGGATGTGCAGGACACCATTAAAAGATGCAAACCATGTCAATTATCAAAGGCTCACTTCCAAGCAGGCCCCTACACACCCCTACCTGTGCCAAACAAACCCTGGGAAGACATTAGTATGGATTTCATAGTAGCATTACCTAGGACACAAAGAGGAAAGGATGCAGTGATGGTGGTTGTTGACAGGTTCAGTAAAATGGCCCATTTTGTTGCTTGCAAAAAGACAGAAGATGCAATGGGAGTAGCTGAACTATATTTCAAGGAGATAGTAAGGCTACATGGGGTTCCAAGAAGCATTGTATCAGACAGGGACACCAAGTTTATGAGTCACTTCTGGAAGACACTCTGGAAGCTGTTAAAAACAAAACTCCTTTTTAGTACTTCCCACCACCCTCAGACTGATGGACAAACAGAAGTCACCAACAAGACATTGGGCAGGATATTGAGGTGCATCATTGCCAAGTCTCTCAAGGATTGGGATCTGAAACTAGCCCAAGCTGAATTTGCATTCAACAGAGCTCCATCAAGCAGTACAGGTAAAAGTCCTTTTGAAACTGTCTATGGTACTAACCCTCTCATGCCTACAGACTTAGCTCCAATACTCAAGAAAGAATTCAGCTATGATGCCAAAGAAAGAGTACAGCAGATGATGAAAATCCACAACCAGGTCAAGCAACAAATAGAGAAGACCAATGAGATGTACAAGTCCAGGGCCAAGGGTCCAAAGAAGGCCAAAGAATTCAAGGCAGGAGACATGGTATGGTTGCATCTGAGGAAGGAAAGATTCCCAGACAAAAGGAAGAACAAACTACTGCCCAGAGCTGATGGCCCCTTTGAAATCCTTGAGAAGATAGGACCCAATGCTTATAAGGTGGATCTACCAGGTCAATATGGAGTACATGGAACATTCAATGTAGGGGACTTAAGCCCTTATCATGGAGAGTCAGAAGATGAGGAAGATTTGAGGACAAATCCTTTTCAAGAAGAGGAGGTTGCAACAGGAGTTCAAGATCAAATACAAGTCACACTAGCAAGCTCAAGAGGACAGAGTCTAGCAAGGTCAAGGAGTCCACAAAGCAACTCAACCAGCAGCCTAAAACCCTACATGACTAGCTATGATAACCTACTCTACAATCCCAACACTCCCAACAAAAACAACCTGACCCATAGCCAGAGAACAACCCACAAAAACAACCCCAACCCCAACAGACAACAAGAAAACAGCCCAAGTACAATTCAGCCTCAGTCACCTTGGGCAGGGTCCATGGTGAGCTTCTACACCTAGACACATCCAACCAATGCTCAAACTTGGTCCTAGGGAGGGTCCTCTACATTTTTGTCCAGGATTTCTCCTTGAGAAAACGTCCACATAAAAAGTTAGTCTAGGGACCAAGTTCAACAATCAGAATTCAAACCCTTTTGTGCAGTAGTTCATATGTCACTGTCAACCTTCCCCTTTTGAACAAGCATTGCGTGAGGGACCTTCAGCACATCTTTGGGATCCATCCTACTTCAGTTTGGCTCACAAACCCAAGCTTAAAGTCCACTCTCCAGCCAAGACAAACCTGATCAAACAATTAAGGAAGATTGTCCCTTTTGAAACTACTTTTCTGTTTTTCTACTTTATGTCAGTTTCCTGCAAGTTTGTAGCTGTTATTTTGTTTCATGTTGTAAGCCTTTGTGGCCCTAGACATCTCCTAAACGTCTGAGTTGTATCCTTGTTGCCTATATAAGGCCTTTACCTAATGAAATGCAAAGCAGATTTGAGTAAAACTTTAAGAACTGAAACATTGTTTCTGTTTGAACTCTTGGCTGTGTGCTGGAGTATCCTTCCTTTGCTGTGTGCTGGGAAGAGAGTCTAGGTTCTTTGCTGTGTGCTGGGGCCAAGTCTCACCCTCAACCATTGGCTGTGTGCTTTGGTTAAGGTTCTATCTGTCCTAACCTCTGCATTCAGTCCAGAAATCAAGCCTAGCTAGTGTGTTCAGTTCAAAGCTTTGTTTCCTTGTGTTTTGTCTAGTTGTCTTTTCTAAATAGTTTCAGTGCAAATGGAATTCAAGGCAGGGGATCTTGTATGGTTGCATTTAAGAAAAGAGAGATTTCCAGACAAGAGGAGAAACAAGCTCATGCCAAGAGCTGATGGACCATTTGAGATATTGAAAAAGATAGGCACCAATGCTTACAAGGTGGATCTACCAGGAAGCTATGGTGTACATGGTACTTTCAATGTTGGAGACCTGAGTCCTTACCATGGTGAATCAGATGATGAGGGTGAAGAAGATTTGAGGGCAAATCCTTTTCAAGAAAAGGAGGTTGCAACGGGAGTATGTGACCAAGCCAAGACACGAGCCCTGACACGAGCTCAAGACAAGACACAAACTCAAGACAAGACTCAACATCAAAACAACAACCTACATTCAGACAACACCATGACCAGCTATGACAATGTTCTATTCAGTCCAAGCCACAACCACTTCAAGCCTGCTAAGACAACACCACCACAACCAGAACAAAGCCTATCCATCCACTTCCCAAGACTAGGCCACAACAAAGCTCAGCCAACAGCCCAACACACCCAACACAACAAAAACAGCCCCCAGCCAAAAACAGCCTATCACAGCCTTTCTAAACAAGGTCCATGGGGCCCCACACAATCAAACAAGCCTAACCAACCCTCAAACCTATGGCTTGGGAAGGTCCTCTACAACTTTCCCCAGGACTTCCCTCCCCAGAAACAAACACACAAAGAGTTAGCTTAGGGACAACTTCAGACTGTCCAGATTTCAGCCTTTTTGCAGTAGTTAACATGTCACTATCAAACTTCCTTTTATGATCAAACAAACTCGAGGGCCTTTTAGAGGGACCTTTGGCATCCATCCCACTTCAGTTGAGCTCAAGAATCAAGCTCAGAAGTCCACCCCTCCACCAGTTTCAACCCCAACAAACCCATTAAGGCAGATTGTCCCATTAGAATTACTTTTCTGCTTTATCTACTTTATTTCAGTTTTCCTGCAAGTTTGTAGCTATTATTTTGTTTCATGTGTAAGCCTTTGTGGCCCTAGATATCTCCTAATGTCTGAGTTGTGTCCTTGTTGCCTATATAAGGCCTTTACCTAATGAAATGCAAATCAGATTTGAAGTAAAACATAAAACTGAAACCTTGTTTCTGTTGCATCTCTTGGTTGTGTGCTTGAGACAACTTCCTTTGCTTTGTGCTTGGAAGAGAGCTTGGGTCCTTAGCTGCGTGCTGGGATCAAAGTTCAACCCTCAATCATTGGCTTTGTGCTTTGGTTAAGGTCCTATCCTTGTTCTTTAACAATCAATTCAAACAGAAACAGAGTATTTGCAAAGTGTCTGAATCTCAATCAAATTGTCATTGTTTAGTTGTCTTTCTGAATAGTTTCAGTGCAAATATACTTCTAATAATCATCAACAATCAATATACATCAACAACATTCATCATATAACAATATTCATTAATCATAACATGATTCCTAAGCTTCTAATCGTATTCTAAATACGATTTCTAGCATATAAAGCATGTAAAACACATAAATGATATCGAGTAACCCTTCACCGTTACCTTTAAGCGTCTTTACTACTCATCGAGCTCCTCTTCAATAAGGTAATAATCTTTGTCAGGATCTTGGAGGTCACCACCTACAAATAGATCATAAAAGATGAATAAAATTCATCTTGAGAAAGACGGAAAGTTTGAAAAGCGAGAAAGACGATACTTTTAATATGAATACGGATAGAGGAAGGTAAGGGGAGAAGAATGAGACGAACTTACGTGAATTCTAGCAAGTAACGAATGAGCTAGGATGATTCAAAGATCGAAAATAAAGAGGGAGGCAAGGGTTTCTTAAGGAGGAAGAAATGTGGTTTGTGTTTGAGTTTGTGTTGAATGAAAATTAGGTTAAGGGAGTTAGAGTATAAGTAAGGAAAAAGTCAAGGAAAGTCAAACTCGCCTTAAGACGGGATTCTCATGGAATCTCGCGGAAATTCCAAATACGAACTCGGAAATTCTAAATTCGACTCGGAACATAAAATTCTAAATTAAAACTTAAAATTACTGAAAAGTATTCGTAAAATATTTTCATTAGAAAAATAGGGTACATTTCCGGGTGTTACACCAGTGACTGTGGCGTTCATGTTTTCATGGATGAACAGGTTGCTTGGATTGTTTTTGCTTGTGTTTTTGGGTTTGGGTGTGAGCTAGCGGGCGTTGGCCTCGACGATTCACCCCTAGACGTTTCTTAGCTAGTTTCGCTAAACAACTTTGATATTTGATAACGTTTTGAGAGACTACGTCTCTTTGTAGTATATTATTCTTTAGCTTGTAATTATTTGTCATTCCTCGTACTTTTCTTTTGGCATGTTAAAAGGTTCAAAATATCGTATTTTCCGCTATATAAATTGCATGCTTGTAATGTTTTATTTCTGCTATCGCGAGGGTTGTCACAGTTGGTATCAGAGCCTATGACGCACCCGACGCACACACATGAACCCTAAACTTAAATTACCTGACCTTAAAATAAGAAATGAGAGATGGGTAGACTTAAGGACCTAAGGTGGTAGTCTTTGGTGTACTTGATGTTTGTTAGGTTCTAACTTGTTTGTTGATTGTGTTGAGTGATGTTATGTTTGTTTGTATCTACCGTCTCGAGGTGGAATATGTATTACCTAGAAGAAGTATCCTGTACCGAAGATTGAAGATTGTCGAGCCTATTTGAAGTGTACTACTCCCTCATCGATGATCTCTTGTGCCTTTAGTGTACCTTTTCCCCCCTTTCTATCTAGGTGCTTCTTTCTCTTCCAACTTATTTTGCCTCTAGGAAATTACTCTTGATAGTTTCCTCCATCCTACCATTGGTATCCTTACCTTCCTCATGTAACATTTTTGTGGATGCGATACCCATTTGTTTGTAATATATAAACCTTAGTCGGAAGAATTTTGGACCTTGTGGAATCTTAGTGTTGATTAGAATGGATTTGGGATTTGAGGAAAATGGTGTAGATCTAAGTTCACCCCAAAGTGCTGAGAGTTTTTATCCTTGAGAAGAATATGGTAAGATATGTTTGATGATTTTCGTGTATAAATGTTTACCATGACTTGTGTGTGGATAGTTCATGGTATTCGATGGTGTAAGGTTGAATGAGTTGACTAGGACCTTTAAGCCTGTTGGTGACTCAATCTTCCGGACTTAGCAGTTTGATAATATTAGGATTGCCACGTGGATCATGTCTATGTTGGAACTTAGTAGAAGTGAGAAGTTTCGAATGATTTCGGGAGGTGGGAAATGCATTTGGGGTAAGTGATGTCATATAGTGCTGTTGTGATATTTTGGTATAAGTTTGATGGAAAATCATTTGGCTTTAGTTCTTAGGTTCAAGGTGGTGGCTTTGACTAATGGTATTGGAGACTCGTTCAAAGTAGTAAGGTTTTGTTGTAAGTTGAACCATATTACTTGAGGATTATAGATATGAGTGAGACTCGATGATGTGAGCTATGATGGAAATACCTTGGGACGCTAATGATGATGGTTGACTTGATGTTGAACTTTGATAATAATGAGCTCGTGGGCTATATGAGTTGAAAATGATCGGGTATAAGGGAGTATTTGTTAATCCTTCGGTTAAAGAAACATTTGAGGTTGTGTTGAATATTAGAGCTAGAGGAATGTTATTAGTTTGAGTTGCAAGTCTGCTTTTGGGAATCCATGTTATGTGAAAGGGTTGATAAATTGGAAAATAATCGATTTGTCGATGTTAGGTGTAGCTTATTTTGGTGATTTGTGGTAAGGTGGCCCCTTATGAGAGCCGTTTGTTTGAGGAATAAATTATTTTTTTGCTATCGCCTTATGTTTGATAGGAGAAATGTTGTGGTTCAAGCCTTATACTTTTACTCGTACCATTTATTCCTTCCCATTTTCTTTCATGCAAGTTCCTACTAAGCCTGATCGCTAGGAGAATGTTTTCTCTTATCTTTTCCTTTGCTTGGCTATCCTCATAGCTATATCTATCCAATTTCTAGCTTTTGGCTCCCTACCTCTAGCGTTCTTCTAATTTTCTTCCCATTTTATCGCGTTCGTGTTTCCCTAGAAATTTCCTATCATTTCCAGTTTCATGGTGACACTGTCTTTCCTCTGGTGAGGTAATCGGGTTGTTAGCTAGCTTTGTGTTGATTTTTACCATGAATAGGATTTGGAGTTAAACTTTAGGATGAATCTCTTGGTGGTATTGTACTCTCTTGGTGGCTTCATTTATTGAGCTTGCTATTGTAGTGTTAGTTTGAGAATTGAGTTGATCATGATAATAGTTCATTATTGTTGAGTATTATAACGGTTGCTTGGGATATCATTTGGGAATTTGATGTCTCTAATTGGTGGACTCTAAAAGAGACTTTGCTTTAGGGTAAATAAGTCGGTACCCAAAGTTTGAGGAGTATTGTCATAAATGAAAATCGATTCATTTTGAGTTTTAGATGAACTAGATAATTTGAATGGTTGTCTGATTGCCAAGTGATTGGCCATTTGTGATTTGGAATTAGTAATGGTCTTTTATTCTTAAGGAATCATAGTTTGAGACTGAGAAATGTTCGTTGCAAACTTTGGATAGTGAGTGCTCAGTTGTTATGGATTATAGAGTTAGAATGGTGAACCCATGTATCTTGAGGATTAGTAAACACCATATTTTGCTAATGTGACTATTTATATTTGAGGCTTCGATCGTAATAATGATCGAATTAAGGATGTTAGGGCGTAGTAAAGAATCATTATAATCGATAATGGATTGTGGATTTTTCCTTGTCGTGAGATATGGAATGAGGCTAGTTGGATCTTAGATAATTATGTTTGTTGCTTTGATTGTGATTGTTGTAAATGATGTTTATAGAGTTTAACGATTTAGAATGGTTAAAGTGTAATTGAGGTAAGTTTCATCCTCTTGAGTACTAGTTTATTAGTAGAGTTAATGATGTCGTATTCTTGTAGATCTTCCTGCCGACTTTATCGTGATCTTCCTATCCCTAAGAGTTCGATTTGTTTCGTTTTTGCGTGTTTTGTATATATTTTGTTACCCTGGTTTGTGTGTGAGATGGTCGAGTCGCTCTATGTACGTGTAATGTCTTGTTATTTTGATTTTATCTTTGAGAAAACCTTCAAATTTCTATATTGTATTTCTAATTTAACTTTTCAAAGAAGTCTAAAGATGGATTTTGTACTCTCTTTTTGGAGAAAATAGATTTATTTTGCTTTTATACTTGGATTTTGCGTTTGGTTGGATGTTTTGACTTGTTATTGGAGACGTCTGGTGACTAGTCCTACCCTTACTAACGCTTGTTTTGATTTTCGATTTCGCTATTTCGACATTTCTTTGATTTGGATAACTAGAGTACTCGTTCGCGACGGGCACTCTTGTGATTCGTAAATAGAGTTTCGCACTTATGAAAAATCTCCTTAAAACGTTTTCGGGAAGAACCTCGTTTCATAAATGTTTCCCTTGTAAAAGCTGTCGTGTTGATTATGAAAACCGATTCTTGTCTTTGATACTTTTGTTTTCTACTCTCAAGTTTCGAGGACGAAACTTTTTAAAAGTTGGGGTGATTGTAACACCCGCAATTGTACCCTATTTATATTTTAAAAATCTTATACGGATACTTTTCAGCGTAATTCTAGATTTAGTCTAGAACTTAGTTTCCCGTTTTTAATTTAGCAAATACGAGTTCGTATTCGGACTTTACTCGAAATTCCGTGTGAGTTACGCCTTAAGTCGAATTTTGGGCTTTTTCCACTCACCCTCTTTATAACCCTAACTCCCTCACTCACTTTTCCACTCACCTTCTTCCTCTTCAAGCCACCAACACTCTAAACTCCATTTATGCATCAACTCAAATTCCTCACTACTCCGTCTTTACTCACTCAAATCTCCTTATTTTCATCATAATCTTCTGCTCTCATCGTCCCCTACCTTTTGTGGTAGTAAAATTACCGTATTTATCATTTTCAATTTTTCCGTCTTTCTCAAAGGTGAATTATATTCATCTTTTGTTGTCTTTGTATAGGTGGAGACCTTCAGGACCCCGATAAGGATTACTATCTAGTGGAGGAAGACTTAGAAATCGATTGAAGACGCGTAAAGGTAACGGTGAAGGGTTACTCGATATCAATACGTGTTTTATATGCTTTAGTTGTTGTTTGCTAAATGTCTAGTGACATTTATTTGGTAATTAGTATAGTTTGAGGTTATGAAATGTGTTGGTTAAATGATTGTTGATGACTGTTGATGATGGTTAATGTTTGTTGATAGTTGATTATAATTGTTGATTGTTATTAATGATAATTGATGATTTTTGGTGAAATAGGTTGATTCACGGGTATATGTGGTCCCAGCCGGCCGACCGGCCGCCGGTCAGCTGACCGGCTCGGACTACGGCTGACATTTTTGGAGAATTCTGATGTTGTGTTGGTCCCAGCCGGGTAGCCGGTTGCCGGTCCCCCTGTATTTTCAATTGTTTTCGATGTATGTTGAAGTGCCAGCCAGGTAGCCGGCGGCCGGTCCCATTGACCAGCTGTAATTCTTCTTCACTTCTTTTCTTATACTTTCATTAATAATAGTTTGTATGGTTCGTTTATCGTATAAATTTACGTAATAGCATTAAATATTCATGTTTAGAATATATGATATTCCATTCGCTTATATCACATGTTTTGTGACGGTTTCTGATATGTTCCCCTTTGAGTCGGTTTTACGTATGTTACGATTTAAGGACTAATTGTTAAGTGTTATCAACTCTCATTCCCCGGCTACCTCCTCGCTCGTTAGACTGGAATGCGGAACGAGGAGATGTATCCCAAATGCTTGAATGCATGTTTTAGAAGAGATATGACGACGTTGTTGGGAGGCGAACGCTATGCGTTGATCGACCCGGCTGTCAAATGTCGTATTTTTTCAAGGTGGTGTCATTGCATGTAGTGTACCTCTTGTTTATGATGCTTGTGCTCTTTCCGCCTCTTTCGTGAAGGTTGACCGAATTTGGGGTACTCGGCTTCTGTGTTTGACCGAGTCTTGGATGCGAAATGTGTATCGCATGTAGAATCGGAAAATGTTATTCCGAGAGTCTGGCCAGGTTTAGACTAGGATCGGATTATTATTATTGTCGTCCTACCAGGAGGAATTGAGTCTACATATACGAAATGTTAATCGTGTATGCGTTCAGGGAAATGCTTATCCCGTGGATGCGAATTGATCATACTTGCTATGTACATGGTGCTAGTGCGTGTCATTAACCGTGACAGATAATGTTACTATAATCGAATGTTTGGATGGATGTTTATATGTTGATTATTGGTGACCGTTGGATGACTTGGCATGGTTTGTTTGTCGAGTCTCTATCTTATCAAGTATATGCCGCTAACGGTGAGATGCAAGCCCTAGTGTGTATATAGTTGCCTAAGGGTGTCTTCCCCGAGTCTGTTTATAATCTGATGCGTACAGTTTATATGTCGAGTTCTATCTTATCAAGTATATGCCGCTAACGGTGAGATGTAAGCCCTAGTGAGTATATAGTTGCCTAAGGGTGTCTTCCCCGAGTTTGTCTATAATCTGATGATTTCGGTTTTGTACTTCATGCGCCTATATCTTCATATATTGAAATGCCTATTTATCCTTCTCGTAATTCACATGTATATTTGTATATGTACGTTTCTACTTATGTATTTCCGTTTAAGTATGTTATTTGTGATATGGCTGGGAGAACCCGGAGTTACTCCCCAGTGACTGTGGCATTCATGTTTTCATGAATGAACAGGTTGCTTGGATTGTTTTTGCTTGTGTTTTTGGGTTTGGGTGTGAGCTAGCGGGCGTTGGCCTCGACGATTCACCCCTAGACGTTTCTTAGCTAGTTTCGCTAAACAACTTTGATATTTGATAACGTTTTGAGAGACTACGTCTCGTTGTAGTATATTATTCTTTAGCTTGTAATTATTTGACATTCCTCGTACTTTTCTTTTGGCATGTTAAAAGGTTCAAAAATATCGTATTTTCCGCTATATAAATTGCATGCTTGTTATGTTTTATTTCCGGTATCGCGAGGGTTGTCACATGGATCATACCACACTTCTTTCCCCTTGTCTCCCATCTCGAACAACCTCGATTTCTTATCGAATCCATTTACAGCTTTATAGTAAGCATGAAACTCGTCTGGGGTCTCGCCAGTTGGCGTTGGCTGACTCATCTCTTCGGTGTAAGCTTCCTGAAAAAAAAAAAAAGTTGTATAATTAATAACATTAAGTGATAAAAACAAAACAAAGCTAATAAATAGTATTAAAGTTGGATATAAAAAAAAATCCTTAATTAGTAATAATTAGACAAACTTACGTTTGTCCTAGCAGCTCTAGGATTAACCCACTCGCCCTTCTTGTTTTTCTTTGTTTTCTCAAACAACTTGTACGACGTAGGATCAACCTGAAAGTAGTATAAAAACATTAAGTGATATATGGGCAATATTAATCCTTCATAATATGCAATTTGTGAAGTCAAAAATAAAGAACTTACCAATTCTTTAAACAACCTGTTTCTGCCATTCGGGCTTCGTGTCGTAGTTCGGATCGACCGAGTTCACATGATAGCATTTCATCATCAGCTTGTTAGTAATTGCTGAAATTGTACATCTACAAATTTTGAATGAAAACAATTACTTTTTAGTAATAGATTGAACCGTAATAAAATATACCTGAAAGTATTCCCACATCCGCCTACGCTGGTAATGGCTCGCTTCACTCCATTTGGTGAAGTACTCCCGGCCGATGGTACGAATTAAAGACCAAGTAACGTATTGCTTGATCGGCTTGTCATCCCACCTGAAAAAGATACATATTAGAACGAACACGATAATAAAAGTTATAATAAAAGTTAGCGTAAAAGTTATAATAAAATAAAGTTAGCGATATTAAAAGTTTTCTATATATTAGACACTTACCAATGGCCTATGTTAGGATTGCGAGACAGAATAACCCGCGTCCCCTCCTGCTGCGTAGTCGGCATCGTAACCTGCTCCTGCTCCTGCTCATGCTCCTACTCGTGGTCATCCGAGGCAGCCTCCTCCTCGTTCTGCTCCTCATCAGCAGGACGAGATCGACTAGTGTTACCTATGATTCGTCTTATAAACCCACCTGCCATAAGTAAAAGCTATATACAATGGAAATTGTTAGGTAGTTCAATATATAAAAACCGTGAGCAAACTTTTTGAATTACAATGCAAAGTTTCAAATTTGATTATAATTGTATTTTGACAAATAGATTACAACTAGTGACCATCACTATCACTATCACTACAAATCAACAAAGTTTCATCATGCACACCTCATTTCACCGCCTAACTCCTTAAACTCACTAGATTGTTCCGCGAATTCAATAAACTCTTTCACCCCATTTTCAAATATCAGCTTGGGATTCTTTTTCTCGTCTAATCTTTCATACATCCACTGTCGTTCTAATATTTTCATGTTATTATGTATCTACATTTCAATATATATATATCTGTTATATAAATAAATTATCTTAATTAACAACAATGATAATCAATAATCACACACAACAAATTAAACATTTATTATTGTCAACACGTAAAATTAATTTTCTTCAATTGGGTCCTTATCACTACAACCTAAACCCATCAATCTACGTTTCAAGTCACTAGCAATCACAAATTGTAATTTATTAATGAGGAAAAAATTCGGCAGCAATTCCTCTTTGTTCTCTAAATACACAATGTTGAATAAATATTTACTCAACATATGCATTCAGAGAACATTAAAGGAATTGTTACCAAACTCTTTCCTCATTAATAAATCACAAGTTATGTGTTTACTACCTAAGTGACTTGAAACGTAGAAAGACAGTCCCAAAACAGGGACTATTCAAAAATTACTCCTAACGAGTAATTTTTGAACGGGTACTAAGTCAATATAAACACATGTAATAATTTTAACATCCACAACACATGTAATAATTAGCTACTAACATTTAAATTAGCTCAATTGAACCTGATTAAGCCAATAATTAGCTACTATATTAAATCAATTAAAGACAATCAAATTAACTAACAACAACAATAATTTCATCATCGAAAATAATAATGGCTACTATCTCAAGTCCATTAAAGATAAACAAATGATTAAGACGGAGGGAGGAATTAACTAGCAGCAACAATAATTTCCTCATAAAAAACAATAATGGCTACTATCCCAAGTCAATTAAAGACAAACAAATGATTAAGATGGAGGGAGGAATTAACTAACAACAACAATAATTTCATCATAAAAATCAATAATGGCTACTATCCTAAGTCAATTAAAGACAATCAAATGATTAAGACGGAGGGAGGAAGTGAATTAAAGGTAAATATTTTACCTAATGATAAAAATAAGCAATCACGGTGAAAGGAAGCGGCGTCAAGTGACTGTGGTTGTCGTCAGAGGTAGGTAGTGGTGGTAGCCGGAGGTATGGGTAGTCGAATTTGGGGATTTAGAGGTAAGGTTTTAGGAAAAATGGAATTGGGGGAATTGGGAAGATGACGCCTGATTTTTCAATTTAATGAAAAATCCTGACGAAATTCAGGAATTCCCCGTCAGTATTGAATTATTACTGACAGAATTTCCGTCACAAAATAATTTGATAGGGGTTATTAAAGTGATATGCCATTTTTCACGGACGGTTACTGTCGGAATTTCCGCCAGGTCTTATTTTCCGTCAGTATTCCGTCACAATTCTGTCAGTTTCCTGAAATGTCTAACGGATTAATTTTTCCGTCAGAATAGCCGTCAGTTTGCCGAGATATCCTTGTAGTGAGGGTAAACATCAATTAAAGTATTAAAACACGCATTGATATCTAGTAACCCTTTAACGTTACCTTTTTGCGTCTTCAAACGTCTTCTAGGTCTTCCTCCACGAGATAATAATCCTTGTCGGGGTCTTGGAGGTCTCCACCTACACAAAGACACAAAGGATGAATAAAAATCATCCTTGAGAAAAATGGAAAAATTGAAAAAGAGAAAGATGGTAACTTTATTACCACACAAGGTAAAGGAGGATAAGAGATTAATATTAGACACAAGATAAAAATCAAGGGATTTGAGTGAGGAATGAGAGAGTTGTGTGAATTTTTGTGATGAGGGGCCTAAGGTTCAACAATGGTGGTTATGGAGGTTAGGGTTTTGGGGTTTGGTGAGGAAGAAGAGAGTGAAAGGTTGCTGAGATTTGTGGGTGAAAAATGAGTATAAGATGGGCCAAGTGAGTGAGTTTAAAAATAGGAGAGCCCAATATGAGGTTGGGAATCTTACCCACATGAAATTTCGAGTAGAATCCAATTACGGGCTCAGATTTGCTAAATTAGACACGGAAAACTAAGTTCTATTCTAAATCTAAAATTACGCTAATTAATATTAATATAATATTATTAAAATAAAATAGGGTACATTTGCGGGTGTTAAAAAACTACTTCCAGTTCACCATAAAATTGGGACATCAACTCTAATTTCATTTAAGAAGTGAAGTTGGAAATTCAACACTTTTCAGCGAAATAGAAAGGGAGCCATTAAAACGGGATAGATGAACTATAAATATGATCATAATGAAATATAACTTATGTAACTCTCCGAGTGTTAATCCATTTTCATTATTGGTTATCTGAATTGTATATGCCAGAGTTTGCAACTAGGTCATTCGAGTATTAAAATAATCCTATTTCACAATCCCCTTTTTTCATGTTCTCACTTTCTTTACTTCCCTTCCCTTTGATTTATGTGTTTTACTAAACTTGGATGCCCTCTAATATGGGTAGCTTATATTATCTGTGATACTGCTGATATTGTTGAGAGTTTGAAAAATTGAGAGTATTTGTTGGGATTATAAGTTGGGGTTGTGTTATTTTAATGTGGGTGGTCAAGTTGTGGATAAAAACTTCATATCTCTGGTTATAATTGTTTTGTTTTTTTCCTGAGTGTGAGTGTCATGTTGTTGATGCCTAAAGCTAATTAAATTCAAATAACTAATGATTGGATTGAAAGGCTGTTTGATGTTAAACCAATAACATGCCTATATGTTTGACTATTATAAATCGAAGTTTCTGTTATAGAGATTGAAAAATTGAGTTGTTGCGAAGGAAATTAGAGGATTATCCAATTGAAAAGCTTATATGGTTCTCATTTGCTTTTGTGTCGGGTAAAGTACATGTTATCGTTGTTTTTCTATCTATTTTGTTATTCTCAGATTTGATAAATTGTTGGTGTTAAAATTTTGCACTTTTGTGTGCTTTTTCAGATTTAAGTTTGTGGTAAAGCAACAAATGTCATTAGATTGCCGATTGATTCTGCAAGTTCAAACAAATTCGTATCGAGTCCTATGATTTCATATTCTAAAGGAAACAATTTTTTAAATTTGAGTGATAATTGTGTAATTCTAATGGGAACAATTCTATCTCTTTTAGTTTATTCAATTGTTTGATGTTATTGTTGTAGATCAATGCAAGTTTTATCTTTGTTTTTGGATAAGTATGTGGCCGTCTTTGATTGACCACTGACGAACATCAGAATAAATGAATACGTAACTAAAATACATAACTAATCAATTACCCATTTTGTTTAGTTCATTATATATCACATACGATGATGTTGAGTTCTTAACCTATACAGAAAATGGAAAATGTATTATTGGGGATGTGTTATTTTCAATGCTTTGATCAAGTTTGTCCTTGTAAGTTTTTGGTATTTGGCTTCGTAGGGGTTAGGAAAACCTTCCGAGCGGTGTTCACGATCTTCACCGTTGTAGAAGCTTGGTAATTCGACATTTGAAATTGTGTGGGTCATCAAAGAATAGTAAATGAAAAAGATTATCAGCTAGAGCTTTATTTGGTCCTATAGTCCTAGGCTCTTAGAGCTTAAGGAGGGATTTGATTTTCTGATGAGAGGCTCTGTTGAAATCCGATGATGTTTAAATTGTTCTATTCGGCTTGAATGGATGCCAAATTCCATTTTGATGTGCATGCGCTTACCTGACTGACTAAGTGTTGAGCACTTGAGCTAGCCACTACCATTTCATCATAAATGTTAGAGCAACTTTGTGGATATGGAACTATATAAATCAGTTTTTGCTTCATCTTGATCTTTATCAAGAAAAAATAGGCGCTTTAATGTTAGTGTAGTTACTGGTTCATGTAATTTATCACGTTTCTTGTTGGTCTAACATATCCATTCCTAGATATGTAAATAAACACTCACATATATGATAGCACGGGCTCTCTGGGCGTGAAGTTGCTCCAGGTACCTGGAAAACAGTTATTGTACTACTCGGATAGATTAGCACAAAGTACATCCGAGTGAGATAATGCATTACGCGTAAGGGGAAGTATGGGGTAGGTAGGTAACTATTACTCCTTCTAGAGGGTTATTCCACTACCTCTTACTTCCCTTTGTATTTTGGCTCTACTACCTCTTACTTTCCTTAGCTTTTTTGTTGTACTATCTTTTGTTTGCCCTCATTATTACTCCTTTCTTTTTTTCCATTCCTCTCATAAAGCTGTACTTAAAATATATGTAATTCTTGTCATGCTCTCCAGGACCAACTGTAGTAGAAAATGGAATGGAGATGATGTGGATGCTATGAAGTATTAGAGTACACAAGAGACTTAACTTCTACATGATAACAACGGGAAAGAGCAGCGGCTAAACCCTCTGTTGAAATAAAGTGTCTGTTTCGGTTTCAACTCCAGTCAGTGCATCTAGAAGAGGGGCTTCAAATGTCTAATTTTGTTTTCCACATGATCACTGCCACATTTGGAGGGACATTGTTTTTACTATACTTAGGCTGATTTAAGGACTTTTATTCCCTGGATCTCTTAAAACCCTTGGGGTGACATCAACAAACAACCAAAATAGGAGGCTGTTGCTAGAGCATCATAATTTAGAAGAGTGACAAGTATGCTGAAGGAAAATAACAGCTGACAATGAACCGCCCAATATTTATGATGTTGTACAAGTTGGTGATGTGTCGAAAAGCCTTAATTAACCAATAAAGCAACGTAAGTTGTTTAGTCAGGTACTTAGTACATAATATCTTACATGTGGCAGGACCCTATAACGACATGTTTTAGCTGGTAATAGTAGTTGAAATTGAAATAAGGCTCTAGAATATGCGGTGAAATTATTTAGGCCTGGAAAGTTAACAAATCCTATGGAATTTATTGAAAAAAAGCCTTATTCTCTAAGATATTTCAATGTGATGACAACTCCAATGCAAAAAGCTACATAGTACTCCTTAGTGTTGCTGTGATTTTGCCAGCTATTTTGCCATTGTTCTCTAATTGTTTTCCACACTAAACATTGGCACCCTCGCCTGTTGTGTGATGGCTATTATGCACGGTCGTCCATTTCTAAATACGTGATGGACCACTTCCCTTTATGTTTCCGTACTTCTAGCTTTTTTCCGTTTAGCATTTTACCAATTTGAGGCGCTGCGTCCGGTAGGGCGCGGAGCAACAACTAGTAACCATAGAAGCACAAAGTGGGTCGAACCCAATTCTTCCATGTGGTAACTCACATTCATTCCAAATTGCCACTATCAGCCCAATGTATATTATCATGTTAAAATTTATAAGTTCTTTAAAAATGCAAATGAATTGGGCCCCAAAAATTCGAAGGTACGGTTCAAATGAACCGGTTGAACTGCATTCGAGCCGACCCTGTATTGAGGTAGAATATAAGGAGCTTCTTATATGAAACGAGTTTCTAAAGTAAAGAACTAGTTTCATGCTTGGAAAATAGAGAAAAATGGAACCTATCAATTAAATATGAAACTTTAACCATTGTGGAAAAATAAAAGTTTCATAATATAGTTTAAAATATGTGTTGATGTGTCAATGAAAAACACATTATTTTACTCAATCCCCTACATTTATTCCTGTTATTCCGATTATACCCTCGTCATTTCCCCTACCAAGTTAGAAACAGGTTAGAGAAACAAACCCTCCAAACGCCCAAAAAATATATCTCATACTTCCCTGACCTGACCTCCCCCTGCACCGACGTCCTCCCCGACCATCGTCCTAACGCCGCTGACCGCCCCTCCACACCCCATCCACGGGCCGACCAACCATACACCCACACTTCCAGTCGACGCATTAACAACTATTTCCTGCAGTCAACGCCGCCACAATGACGTTGACCCACAAGCCTCATGCGACGCGCTGGTACACAGATTACTGGTGACGCTTCGACGACCCCATTGAGCTGGGTTCACCACCGGACCACCGTCGGTTTGACGACACGCTAAAATTGTAGAGGGAAGTCGGGTTGATGCACAACGGTTGGGTTCAACGAGACGACGATGACAACTGAAATCTATAGTTTGGCCTATAGACCACCAACAACGACTTAATTAGATCTTAACCACCGGTTGCAATCTGAAATCGGGGAGGGAAGTTAAGGTTGAGGGGCCTCGGGTGGTGGTTCCTGGTAGTTTAGGTTTTATTTTATTAACTTTGTTTTAAAAAATTATTTTTGAGAGGAAGGGTATGAATGAGAGGAAGTGGAAAAATGTGTATGATGTAGTAAAAATTTGTGTAGGATTTAGCAACTGCGAAAAGTTATATCAAGTATTTCAGTCTAAATTTTGTATATTGCTGCAGTAGTAGTTGTATTGAACCAGATTGTCCCCCAAAGCATTTTGCTTCCAGTAGCAGTAATGAAATCATCCCTAGCTGCAAGGGTCCCTTTCAAAATAGAGGACTAGTGATCCTTAACTTGTTAAGTCTAAACTCTATCGTAGTTATTGTTCAGGTATATTTTACCATTCTATGTGAGGTGGGGCAGCTTGGCCGTATATCGTTAATTACTTGAGTTTGATTGTAAAGAAAGGAAATACTTGTAAACGGTAAAGAAATTAACACATAAGGTTTGGTGACACGTAAACCCAGCGTGGGAAAATCCGCGGGAAGGAGACGGTACCCTTCCAAAAATTCACTAGCAAAGTAATATGTTATTCTTCAGTACAATAGAGGCACAAAGTTAATTTTTCAATGCGAGTAGTTAGGGTTTATGTATCTATCATGTGATGTCCCTCCTTTTTACCTCATTCCTTACTTGTCCTCCAAGGTTCCTGAACCGCGTGTGGGCCTTGCTCCTCGAACCTCGCAATAGCCCGAGATGCTCATTCAGCTCCAACCTGCCTCCCTTTGGTCTGTTACCGCCATTCGCCTAGGCCCATTGCTCCTCACAATCCCTATCCGGCCCATTAGACTAGTAATGAGAAATTGGGTCCAAACAGTTTGCCCCTAATTTCTTAGGAGGTACACTCCCAAGCGCCGAATAATAAATTACCGAACTTTGTGCGCAGTCTTTTGCTTCCAACGACTCCTTGAAATGATTGCCCTCACTTCCTTATTTAACTCCCACTTCCCCATTAATTGCTCCACTTTCTCTTATCACTCCACTTTTACACCCAACAGCTTTCTATTCCCTCTCCTCATAAACCCCCCCCCCCTAAATTCCCCTTTCCCCCTATTCTTCTTCTTCAAGCTTCCTTCCTCACCGCTTCGAATCACCACCTTTTCGCCAGAACCTTGCCGTTTTTTGGAGTAACTCATCTATTGCAACTTGTTACATTCTGATCTTTCATTATGGGTACGACTCGCCAATCATCGTCCTCCGCCCCGATTCATCTTTATTCCGACCTCTTGCCGTCTATTGACATTCTTCACCATCCTCACACCTGTTATTCTACCTTGACCTCCGATGACATTCCTAGGATCAGAGAGAGTCTCGGGCTGGGGGATGACGTCGTCATTCACTTCCCTTTGTCGGGCGAGAAGGCGGATGGGGACTGTGCACGCTGGATATGCTTGTATCTTTACCCATTCATGTTTGGCATGAGATTCCTTTTCCCGGAGATAGTCTAAGACTGCCTTCTGCTGAATCATCTTCTGGTGGCTCAAGTCGCCCCATACGCCTGGCGTATCCTCCTGTCTTGCGTCACCCTGAACCAGTCTCAAGGCCTCGATAGTACCCTTGAGAATCTGGCCCACTACTACGAGGTTCGTTCATTGAGCAAGGGCCAATACACCTTCAGGTCAATAGGAGGTGTCGAGAACCCACTGAAATCGGCCATAAAGCTGAAGGAGGTGGGATGGTACGAGGATTTCTTCTACATCTAGGTGGCTTCGATCAACACCGGCTCCGTCTACATCTTTGAGAGATGCATCCTGACCTAGAGTGAGTCCAACAGTCTTGAAGCTTCTGAGAACAACCTTGAGGTAATCGCCTGACTTTCTTCTGTACCTCTTGAGTCCAAGAAGTTTCCTGACCTGCTCCATGACTTCTCTTCTGCTACCTCGTCAGCTCCCCATCAATCTATCAGCACCAACATGCCTTCAGGTTTGCACTTATCCCTTTTCCCCTTGCGGCCTACTTCCTCTTGTATATCTTCTGATCCATGAATTTTCCTTGCAGGTAGCGCAAAACCCAACCAGTTTGAGGCCTTGATCCAGAGTGCTAAAAAGAAACCTGTTGTAAGCTCCACCCCGGTATCCCTGAAGAAAAGACCCGTTGAATCCTCCCCTGCCCCTGCTTTCAAGGAGAGCGTTGATGACTAGGGATGAAAACGAGTCGGGTTTGGGTCAGGTCCATCAAGACCTGAACCCAGACCCGTAACGCCAACCTAAGACCCTGACCTGACCCATACCCGCTAGGGTATAAAATATGCAGACCCAAATCCGGACCCGATGGGTTTGGGTGGGTTCCGGGTCTACCCGTGGGTCCAACCTAATTGTTTTCTTTAAATTTATAAACCACTCTTCATAATGAAAAAAAACAAACTTGTTTTGTTTATGAATTCAATTAAGAGCAATAATTGATAACAACTTCAATTAATGGCCTGGAACGTTACCAAATCCGTAAACACAAGTTGTACAACAACAAACTTAGTTAGTTAAAAAAGAGACAAATGGAAGATCTAAATATACATCAATTAATTATGGAACCTTAAAGCTAATATTGTACAAAGTCGTCACCGGATGTTCGTCGCTGAACGCTCTTCACAGGTCCGACAGATCTGGCCATCACTCTTGTAATCGACATTCAGCGATGTAGTGGTTAGTGATTTATTGGTTTATTTATGAATGAAGGAAATTAACAAAAGTATTTGGTTTTGGAAGCTGCCCTTGTGTCCCGGCGATCTCATCCCCTCGCCCTTGCTCCGGCTCCGCTGCCGAAGGTTTTAGCATTTTCATTCCCAGGGCTTTAGGGACCCTGAGTTGGAGCCGTTTTGGCCCACTTGTACTTTCCCGCCACTGCTCAGGAATATGGGGGCATAGATCTGGAGTCTCTGGTGGAGGCTGATGTTGTTAACACCTTCATGGTTCACCATATTCCCTTTTGACTTTCCTGCTCCCTCTCTTGTCACTCGAGTGTTGCTGACTTATGGACTGCGGGTTTCAAGACGTGCACTATTGGAATGCGTCTGCTTCTACATTTTGGTCCCTGGGGACCTGCTCAATCTCGAAGGTATCAAACTTTTGCTTAATCTTCCTTGCTACTTTCAGGTAGGTGATCGTTTTTGAATCCTTACCTGCGTAAGCATCTTTTACACGATTTACTACAAGGAGAGAGTCGCTAAATACCTTCTGTAAAACCCCCATATATCAAGGTGCCTTACAAGACCCCCATAGCACATGGGAGAACTCCCGAGGTAGTAAGCATCACAACAAGCAATAAAGAGACGACATTTATCAAATAGATGTTTAAAGGTGATTACATAATCAAAGCAGATGGCATACCATCTGACCAAATTTCAGATCCACAATAATATTAAGATTCCAAAACTGAAAACAATGTTTAATACTACGACGAGTTCAAGACTCCAACTGACACGCCAAACTGATAAGCGGAACCTAGACTCATTAGTGATCCTATCCTCGATCCCACGCAACGCTAATGATTATCTGTGATCAGCTGCTTACCATTCCCCAATGGATCACAGCTGTTTTGTAAAACAGTAGAAGGGTCAGTAAATGCTTACACCGACCAACGTACAAGATAAGCACAAGGGACAAGAGAAACCAGAGGCCCACTGCAGCGATCACCTCACTAGACTCAGGTTACCAGACTGCTCTACAAAACCACCTATGGACCCTGCACCGCAGCCACAAGCGTCGAACTTCCATATCGCCATAGCAAGATAACCCGGAACATTAATGTGCACATCCCCCACGTGGCGGGATAACCACAAGGGCAAACTCGGGGTGTGACCTCTCGCTTAACAGGATCACCAAACCATAGTAACCATAGTAACATTAGTTTGATTGTGGTATATTTTACCTTTCTATGTGAGGTGGGTCGGTTTGGCCTTATACAGTTAGTTGCGTGAGTTTGATTGTGAAGCAAATAAATACTTGTAAATGATAAAGAAATTAACACACAAGGTTTGGTGACGCGGAAATCCAACGTGGTAAAAACCGCGGGAAGGGGATGGTACCCTTCCAAAGATTCACTAGCAAAGTAATATATTATTCTTGAGTACAATGGATGCACAAACCTAATTTCTTATGCTAGTAGTTAGGGTTTATGTATCTATCATGTGATGTCCCTTGTCCTTTCCTCATTCCTTGCTTAAACCCTAATGGGGTTTAACCATATTTGTCCTCCAAGCTACCCGAACCGCGTGTGGGCCTTGCTCCTCTTACCTCGCAATAGCCCGAGATGCTCATTCAGCTCCAACCTGCTGCCCTTAGCTCTGATACCGCCATTCGCCTAGGCCCATTGTTCCTCACAATCCTTATCCAACCCATTAGAATAGTAATGAAAAATTGGGCCCAAACAGTTTGCTCCTAATTTTTTGCGAGGTACGCTCCCAAGTGCCGAGTAAGAAATTACCGAACTTTGTGCGCCATCTTTTGCATCCAACGGCTCCTTGAAACAATTGCCCCCACTTCCTTATTTAACTCCCACTTCCCCATTAATTGCCCAACATTCTCTTATCTCTCGACTTTTACACCCAACCGCATTCTATGCCATCTCCTTATAAACCCCCCCCCCCCCCCTAAATTCCCCTTTCCCCTTATTCTTCTTCTTCATGCTTCCTTCCACATCGCCTCGAATCACTACCTCTTCGCCGGAACCCTGTCGTTTTTTGTAGTAACTCATCTCTTGCCTCTTGTAACATTCCGATCTTTCATTATGGGTAAGACTCGCCAATCTTCGTCATCCGCCCCAATTCATCATGATTTTGACCTCTTCCCATCCCTTGACATTCTTTAGTATACCCACACCTGTGATTATACCTTGACCTCCGATGACTTTCCTAAGATCAGAAAGTGTCTCGGACTGGGGGATGACGTCATCATTCACATCCTGTGATACACAGATTCGCGATCCTTTCCAAACTTTGGTGCAGGGTGACCCACGGGATGGAGAAACGAGGGACAAGCGTAGAAATACGCATGTGTGGGGTCACCACGAAATTTTGGGGAAAGGTGGAACCGTTCGAATACATTATGCCTTGCCAAGACACAAACTAATGACATGAACAACAACAACTCTTTACACTTAGCATTCTATGTCTAGAATGAATATCGTGGATGCCAATGAACACGGGTGCTCACAGAGATCTGGAGTAAGGGGTGAGGGTACGTATTAGGAAGTTCTTTAATCGAACACCTAATCTCGCCAACCTCGATAGCGGCCTCTACCCTTGCTATGCAACATCCACAATTTAATCCTAGCATGTGAGCTTAGACTATGTCCGTTGAACATGTAGTTTAACAATCAATTATGTCGAATTAGGAGTTTAGGATTGAATTATATGTGAGAAGACAATTAAATCATACACTATAGTGGTTAAATAGAATTACAAATGATTTACACAATCTATGCGTCTGTTCTTGAGTTGGGTTCTTGAAATGAAGCCAGAATCGCAATCAATTAATGTTCGTTTGTGTTTGTGGTTAATTATGAATCTAAACCTCGAGTGAAAGTTATTAAATAATTAAATTACAAGACTTAAACCCACTAATATTAACTATTAGGGCTCTAAGTCACGGATTAACACCTAATATGAAATACTATGACAAAAGAAGACTTATTATACAAAGAAAAGACTAATTAAAAGAGGTTTTGAAAAGGTTTTGACATACTTCCGACATTAATCATACATTAGATGAATAACAAAAATAAACAATACAATAAAAATGACGGGATTTAATACTCTCAGACTTACATGTTGACGAAACGAGATAAGAACTGAAGTTTTGTTTTAACGACAGCTCGACTCGAATTGGTCAAATTGGTGTGCTTTAAAAGTGAGCATGAACCTCGCCTTTTATAGGGAGAAATCCGAAGAGTTTTGGAGTAACTCGAACACGGAAAGAAATCTAGAAAATTTTCCAAAAACAGGCAAAACGAATTGGGCAAGAGGCGCATCAGGCACTGCGATTCTTGGAAGAGGCGCAACACCCGCTGCGTCATTTCCCAAGCATTTTCCTACTTTGAAAGAAATATTTCCACGTTTCTTTTATGGAATTGCGGTATATTTCGAATTCTTTCTAAATAAAATACGAATATATTTTACCAAGAAAGATAAGTTTTGAAATATTAAAATATCCGGAATTTTCTCGAGTGTTCAACCTCAGTTTTAAAAGAAGGTTTATAGAAAATGAAGCGGTTTTTGACCCGGACTCCATACAAACTCTAATGACTGTCAAAACGACTATATCGGCACGTAGATGACGACCAAGGGGTAGACACAATTATAAGAGCTATCACTTGACGATAAATTTATGAACTATCACAAATCGTTTCACATATCAAATATGCGGCCCAATCATCACTGGGTGGTTGGCGGAAGGTGTAGATTTAAGGTATCTACAGAGCCCCCACTCTGACTGAGGCTTGAACAGGGGAAAAGTCTAAGTATAGCCATCGGGTCAATTGAATATTACAACTTGACGACTGTGGCGACGCGAGGCGTTTCAAGGAACATTTTAGGATCTGTAGACCATCGGGGAGGGTCGTTTATAGTCTGTTAGATTAAGTATAAAACCTCTCCAGCCATAAGGAGGAGTCATACCTGAGAATATTCTTATGTGAGGTGCGATGTGAGGCTTGCTAGCCGTCTGAGGATAGGATGCGTAATGAGGTTCGCCAGCTGCTAGGGATAATTTCACATGTGAGAATTGGCATGTCCCTGTCTTCAAGCGAACTCTCTTTTGGGGAAACATATATTGAAATTTGATATATGGAAGATTTTGTCAGAATCGAATAATTCTGGAAGTTTTTCGGTTGTGGCGAGCAATATCTTGATGATAAAAGATGAGCCCACAGATTGTATATCCTGAAAAAGTGGATCGCTGCTGAGATGATGTGATTGTTTTGAAGCTTGTTGAGGCACAGCTATACGGAAGACTCTGTCAGGATCGAATCATTCCAGGGAATCTGCTCGGTTGTGGCGAGCAATATTTTGATGATAAAAGACAAGCCTACGGATTGTATGTCTGAAAAGTGGGTCCAGAACATTTCTTGTTTATGTTGTTTTTTGTTTTTGAGTTGAATTGAGAAGTGATGAACGATTGTCAATTAAAGACTTATTTGAATTGATTTGATTAGAAAAATGACGAATAGTAGTCAATTGAAAATTTTTGTTTGGATTAAATTGATTTTGAAGAGAGATCGAGGTGGCAGGCGTCAAGCCCCCAGCTTACCTCGAGGTGTTTGTTTTTGTTGTTTTGAATTGGTTTTTGTTGATTTGAGGAGTGATGAACGATCGATAATTAAAGGGCTATTTGATCTGTGTATGAGATCGAGGTGGCACCCGTCAAGCCCCCAGCTTACCTCGAGGTGTTTGAATTGAATTGTTTGAAGAAATGACGAACGATAGTCAATTAAAAAGTTTTTTTAATTGATTTGAGATCGCGGTGGTAGGCGTCAAGCCCCCAGCTTACCTCGAGGTATTTGTTTTGATTTAATTTGAAAAGTGACGAACGATCGTCAATTTTGAATTGATTTTTGTTGATTTGAAAGATGACGAATGATCGTCAATTTTGAAGATTTTGTTTGATTTGAAAAATGACGAATGATCGTCAATTGAAGAATTTTGTTTGTTTTGAAAAATGACGAATGATCGTCAATTGAGGAATTTGAATTGATTTGAAAAATGACGAATAATTGTCAATTGAAGAATTTGTTTGTTTTGAAAAAATGACGAATGATCGTCTATTGAGGAATTTTTGTTTTGGGCGAGAGCCCCCAGTTTGATGTATATATTTGAGGTGTCTTTGATGTTGAGTGTTCTTCTTGTTCCTGCAGGTTAGTCTAAAAACAGGTTTTGGTAGACGATGGTTTCTGCCGTCATGCTGCCGAAATTCACATAGAAATCACATAATTACATGTAGCATATTGGTGTCCTAAAATGGCGCAAAACGGGCTACCCCCTTAGAAGAATTTTTGAAGGAAATGTATAAGAGTTTGAAATGACCAGACATGTGTGAATATTTGAAATGACCAGACATGTGAAACTGTTTGAAATGGAGAGACTTGAGTGAAATGGTTCCCCTAAAAAGATGAAAGAAAATGAATAAGTGTGTTCATTTGGCGGCTGTGTCGTCTTCCGTTTTGCAAAGCGAACATTTAAAATAACAGGTTGAATCCTGCGAAGGATTGCCTACGTATTCATGAAATTGTAATAAAACCATGTGCGTAGATCGAAAGGGTTGAATAATTGTTCGAAGCAAGAGCTTGTAATGAACTTAGAAAAAAAAGCATGTGCTTTTGACTTGCTCCTAAAGGAAGTATAATTCCGTTTATTTGATGACATGAGGATATGTGGATATCCAAATGTCAAAGTGTAAGAGCATAGTGACATTGATTTGGACTGGCCAGGGGCCGGTTTTATTTCGTGTCGCATGAGCGGCACGTGGATACGCGAGGCGCGTTTTGCCTGAGAATCAGAATGAGTTTTGCCCTCTTTACAGTAACAAGCTCGGGAAATTAATTAAAACTAATACTATAGAAACAAAATTCTTTTGTGACCGTATTAGCTTAGTGTACATCCATCGAATTCTTAGATGCTAAAAAAGGGTGATGAGAAATGGAATCGAGTGCATGGTTCTAATGGTGTTAGAAGACACTGGAGATCTGTGTATATCTCTCACTCAACTGAATGAATGAAAGGATCGTCCCAAAGGGCATGCAGACATTGTAACTACGAATTGATTTTTCTGAAATATGTGAAAAGATGACTATTTGAGATATTCTGTTTTGTTTGTAATTTTTGACTTGAGATATATTTTTTTTGATTTGACATTTTGAATTTGTTTTGATTGACTGGATTTTTTTTGTCTTATCTCGTGAATTTTTTGAAAATGTTTGAGTTTTTTTATTTGAAGTCGTTGGATTGTTGTTTGATTTGAAGTCGTTGTTGGACTGTTCTTTGATTTGATAGTCGTTGGACTGTTTTTGATTTGAAGTCCTTGTTGGACTGCTTTTTCTTTGAAGTCGTTGTTGGACTGTTTTTGATTTGAAGTCGTTGGACTGTTTTTGATTTGATAGTTTTAGGCACGATTGCACCAAAAATTTTGTTTGACCCTCGGTTGAGCTAGTTTGCTAACACCCATGGCAAGGGTATTAAATTGTTTGCCATAGTATGCAATTTGTCTTTGTTTGGTAGTCATAGGAATTGACGTATCAGGTAGAAAAATGAAATCTCTAAACCTAGAGGTCACTTAGAGACACGGCGATCAATGAATTTTCACACCACAAGATATGGAAAAGATGGTAAATGCACGCCCTTATTAAGGCTTATTCTAGGAGGTCGAGCGATCTACACTAAAGAGATACGACCTAAGGTATTTTGAGTCTATTCTACTAGTTAAGGGTAAAAAGTAGAACAAATGACTAATAAAAGGTACATGTGCTCTTTCATTCAGTTTTGTTTGAAACTAAAAAAGGACTATGATGGTCCTATTTATTAAAAAATGCTAATATAGTGAAGACAAATAGCTCCTTTCAGATGTCGTCGTCAATTCTTGTTCCTAGCACAAATAAGTCCTTGAAAGACTTTATGTTGTGGTACCTCAGGTGGTTTGCATAAACGGGTCTCAAATTGTCCACACATTTTTCCACAGGAGTCGCTTCGTCTAGACGTTCGCCAAGTTGTGTGCTAGTCTTCCTCCACCTACTTAGGAAGTCGGTGAAACCTTCTTTCTCATTTTGGGTAAGAACCTCTAGAGTACGCATATTGACTTCGATTTCAACATTGTCTGCGTATTGCTTGGCGAACTCGATTGCAGCATCATCCCATGTTGCGATTTTCTTGTGTTCTAGAGAATAGAATCACTGCTTAGGAATGGTGTCAAGAGATGAAGGAAAGATCCTTAGGAACATCTCGGGTTTGATGCCTTTGATAGACATGTAATCCTTGAAAGTGCAGATGTGATTCAAAGGGTTTTCATGTCCCTTGAATTTCGAGATATCAGTCATATTGAAGTTGGTTGGCAATTGGGCGTTCACAGCTTCATATTTGCGATTGTTCTCCCTATAGATGTCATCTCCCTTGAGGTACATTAGTTGCTCCTCCAAGTATTGGAGTAGCTTTTCTGCTGCAGTAAGAACTGGTGGGGTATTGACTTCTGGTTGTCCCGCAAAGGGTGGAATGTTATCATGCACACTAGCATCAGGAATGTATGCAGGAGGAAGCCTTGCTTCTATAGAAACAATTCGGCCTTCAATGGCATTGAGGCGACCATAAGCTTGGTCTTGACTTGTTTGGAGACGGATGAGCGCAGCTAGGACTAGATCATCAGCATTTTTCTCGGGTTGATGAACACTTGCTTGACTAGTTCCAGGCATCTTGAAACTGAGCAAGAGACCAAAGACTGAATAAAACACGATCGACCATTCTAGAACATACACTTACTCGAAAGAACTTGACTTGTGAAGTGGGAGTGTGCCACTGTGTTTGAGTGAGTTTTTAAAATGACTAGTTTTTAAATGTTTGTCCTAGACAACCTTAGTGTGGTTGTAAGTGTTATGACTCGAAGTAGAGAATGACTCGACATGTGGTGTGGGTGTGTGCCACTTTGCTAAGTGAGTTTTGAAAATGATAAGATTTGAAATATTTGTCCTAGACAACCGTAGTGTGGTTGCAGGACTGTTGACTCAAAGACAATTATTGACTGAATATTTGTGTAGTGTTTTGACTCATTTTGCGCTATTTCAGGCCTCCTTTGAAAATGTTTTACCATTTTGAAAAGGGTTTTGTTTTGAAAAGTTTGTCACGGTTTTAAAAAATGGTGATCATGTAAGGGTTATCCACATTTATACAGGCATTATAACGGTATAATGAGTGCATTTAAAATGGTTTTGCTTTAAAGGGTGGTTTGCCATACCAAGAAATCAAGCTCAAGGTCGGTGGAGAGGTCTGCGCCAAACATGAGTAAGGCCGGTTCCTAGTCCATTTCCTCGAGTAGTGAAAGCGCTTGGTGCTAACATGAGTACACACTATGGTATGGTTGACGTCAATCGCTATCCATCCTTAGGCCCATATAAGAATTTGGACCGTCCAGAGAGGGTGATTGGTCGAAATGGTTGGGTTAGGCCTATGAAGGCCAAAGAAAACTACCTAGGAAGGTCGAGTAATGAAAACCGACTAGTGTCACCTACATACTATTCCCAAACCTTGTTCAAGTTTCACCCTGGGTAACACGTAAGTGTATAATCCCTAGCGAAGACACAAAACTGTGATACACAGATTCACGGTCCTTTCCAAACCGTGGTGCACGGGGAACCGCGGGATGGAGAAACGAGGGACAAGCGTAGAAATACGCATTTGTGGAGTCGCCACTAACTTTTGTGGGAAGTTGGAACCGTTCGAAAACTTTATGCCATGTCAAGAAACAAAGTAATGACATGAACGCCAAGAACTCGTTACCCTTAGCATTCTATGTCTAGAATGACTTTCGTGGATGCCAATGAACACGGGTGCTCACGGACATCTGGAGTAAGAGGTGAGGGTACGTAATAGGAAGTTCTTTAGTCGAACACATAATCTTGCCCGCCTCGATAGCGGCCTCTACTAATGATTAGGGGAACTCTTTTGTACTCGATGTACTCGATATTTAGTCGGTTAAATGCATGTGCAACATCTACAATTTAATCATAGCATGTGAGCTTAGACTATGTCGGTTGAGTATGTAGTTTAACAATCAATCATCGCGAATTAGGAGTTTAGGATTGAATTACATGTGAGAATACATTTAAATCATACAATACAACGATTAAATAGAATTACAACTGATTTACATGATCTATGTTGGAAATGGTTCTTTAACCAAACTTTTACCGAAGTTAAGAGAGGTATGTCATTCCCAATCAAGAGTATGTCATCTACATACAATATTAGGAAGACAATCTTGCTCCCACTCGACTTGATATATAAGCATGGTTCCTCGACCGATCGATTAAATCCATTCTCTTTTATCACCTGGTCGAAACGATGATTCCAACTCCGAGAAGCCTGCTTAAGTCCATAGATGGAACGCTTAAGCTTGCATACCTTCTTAGGATTTTTAGAATCAATGAAACCTTCGGGTTGTACCATGTACAACTCCTCCTCCAAATAACCGTTTAAGAAGGCGGTTTTCACGTCCATCTGCCAAATTTCATAGTCATGAAAAGCGGCAATCGCTAAGATTATCCGAATGGAACGCAGCATGACTACGGGTGCAAAAATCTCATCATAGTGCAAACCGTGCACTTGAGTGAAACCCTTTGCCACTAGTCATGCCTTGTATGTATCTGGTTGTCCTTCTACAGAATGCTTTATTTTATAAAGCCATTTGCACTGAAGAGGCCGAACCTTATCAGGTAAGTCAACCAGATCCCATACGTCATTCTCATACATAGAGTCCATCTCGGATTGCATGGCTTCACGCCATAGCTTAGAGTCGGAACAGGTCATGGCACCTTTATAGGTAGCGGGTTCGTTACTCTCTAGGAGTAAAACGTCATCTCTCTCATTCTCCTCGACCATACCAATGTATCTGTCTGGAGGAATAGAGTGTCTACCCGACCTCCTAGGTTCCAAAGGAATATTAACCGCAGCCGATGATGAAGGAACATTTTCCTCCATTGTTGCTCGGTTGTTGGTTCTTGAATCTCCGACAGATCGAAGGTTCCATTACTTGTCCTATTCTCGAGAAACTCTTTCTCTAAGAACGTCGCACTAGCCGCAACAAAAACTCGATGTTCGGTAGGCGAGTAAAAGTAATGACCAAACATCCCTTTTGGATAACCAATAAAGTATGTCTTGACCGATCGTGGGCCGAGCTTATCGTCAGGTCTCCACTTGACATAAGCCTCGCAGCCCCAAACCCGAATAAAGGACAAGTTAGGGACCGTTCCCTTCCATAATTCATATGGAGTCTTGTGTACAGCTTTAGACGGACTTCGGTTAAGTATTAGAGCGCTTGACAATAACATATCCCCGATAATGATTCGGCACATACCGTGTGACTCATCATGGATCGAACCATATCAAGCAATGGTTCGATTGGTCTCCGTTTCGGACACACCATTCAATTGGTGGGTGTTCCAGGTGGGAGTTTCACTGTAGTAACTACACCCAGTCTTTAAGGTGTTTGATCAAACTTATTCGAAAGATTTCGCCACCCCATCTGAACGTAGTGCTTTAATCTTTCTATCCAGCTGGTTTTTTCCAATCTTCTTCCTGGAATTCCTTTAACTTGGGTCAAGGACTCACTTTTATCTTCATTAAGTAGACATATCCATATCTACTCAAATCGTCCGTGAAAGTGATAAAATATCTATAGCCATCTCTAGCGTTGATTGACATAGGTCCACACACATCAGTATGTATGAGTCCTAATAGGTCAGCATCGCGCATTCCAACACCTTTGAAGGAAATTCGAGTCATTTTGCCTATGAGACATGATTCACACGTGCAAAAAGATTCATAGTCAAATGGGGAGATAGTCCCATTATCAATGAGCTTTTTCACGCATTTTTCATATATGTGTCCCATACGGCAATGCCATAGATAGGTTTGATCTTTGTCACCAACCTTTGTTTTCTTATTACTCACATGCATTATATCTGTGGTTTGATCTAAAACATATATTCCATTCATGGAAACAACTTTACCATAAATCATATCGTTTAAAGAGAAAATACAGCTATTATCCTTTATTAAAAACGAAAAACCGTCCTTATCAAGTACGGAAACAGAAATAATGTTTTTCGAAGAACTGGGTACATAGTAACAATTATTCAGCAATAACTCAAAACCACTAGGGAGTTGGATTACATATGTTCCCACTGAAACGGCAGCAACTCTAGCTCCATTCCCCACTCGCACGTCCACATCACCCTTTGCGAGAGTTGTGATGCTTCTTAGGCCCTGCAAATGATTGCACAGATGAGAACCACAACCAGTATCTAGTACCCAAGTTCCGAAACTTGCATGGTTAATCTCAATCATATGAATAAAAGATGACGTACCAGCAGGAGTGACGCGGCCTGATTTTACGTCTTCAGCATACACGGGACAGTTCCGCCTCCAATGCCCAGTCTTGTGGCAATGGTGGCACTCCGTGTTTTCTTGCTCTTTGTCTTGCCTTGTGAGCTACCGCTAGTCTCACCAGGCCTACTCTTGACCTTTCCTGGCTTTTTAAACTTCGGCTTCCCTAAAGTTAGGTCAGCCTGAGCCTTGCCCTTACCTCTACCCTTGTTGCCAATCATGAGAACGTCCTGCCTCAAGCTCCCACTCAATTTCAGATCACTCTCGGTCTGTACGAGAAGTGAGTGGAGCTGATGAAGACTTTTCTTCATATCATTCATATAGTAATTTGCCCTGAAAAGGGCAAAACCATCATGAAGTGAATGAAGCACACGATCAATAATGATCTTCTCATCGATTTTACAACCAAGAGCCTCCAGCTTCTCGACATTCTCGATCATAGCAAGAATGTGTGGGCTAACCGCTTGGCCCTTCTGGAGTTTCGCTTCAAAGAAGCGACAGTATACTCATAGCTAACGATCCTCGGAGCTTTCGAGAACTCGTTAGAGAGAGTGGTGAAAATCTTGTTTGCACCCTGGGCTATGAATCGCCTCTGCAAATTGGATTCCATTGCAAAGATGAGTACGTTCTTTATCGCACCCGCCTCCATTACGAAATCACTATAAGCAAGTGATTCATTTGCTCCTGCATTGGGGCCTGGGTTAGTCGGTAGTGGCTTAGTCAAGTACTTAAGCTTACCGTCAGCAATGGCAGCATTCCGTAATGCCGCCTCCCGGTCCGCAAAGTTAAACCCATCATTCTTCAGTCGCGTGGATTGATTCATGTTGTCCATAAAGATCTTTTGCCAGGACTCGCGAGCGAGTGTAGCACTTGGCATTGGGTCATCAGTATGGCCAGCCATTTTGTTATTTAGCAGTTATGAATTCGAAAACTGTGGAAAAAGAAAATGAATATGATAAGTTTCATCGTTTTAATATTAAGTCTTAATGCAATAACTGTTTAATGCGATGACTCATGCATTTATACAATTGACCTCCCTCAAGAATTATATAAATGATCCAATGACTCAATTTTTGTAAATTGATAAGCCAACCTCTTGGCTAATTCTACCTTTAGAATTCTCGGTCGATAAATTTCTGTAAATTCTATCTTTTAGTCCATTATAATCCCGAGATATTACTCGGACTACAATGTTGAGGTAAAATAGGTCAACACTACTACTTACCCAACGTAGAAGGGGTCATATTATGACTTCCGACGAAGAAGGGGTTCATAGTAGTTTTTCCTATAAAGACTAATCTCAATTTTCATTTTAGAGGAAGATCCCATCATCTTAAATTTAATTCATTTTAAGTGAACAAATTCTAGCATTTCGTGAATGATTTAGACTAAGGTGATGGCCCTATGAACGAGTGACATCTGTATGTCTAAGATGAAAATTCAAACTATATGAATCATTTTTCATGCAATTTAGGTGGTTTGGTTTAGGCGGAATATGATGCAATTATTTAACATGTGAATGAAAAAAAAGAACGAAAAATACGTAAACTATTACAACGGTCCTAGTGTGGCCTATCTACCAAAATGAACAGTAAATACAAGTTTGGAATCCATCCTTATGGACCCGAGAAGCTTGACTTGATGTTCCATCTTGGTCCATGAAGCGGGAGTGAGCATCCGATCTCCGTCTTTAGTCTTCTTAAATTACATTTTCAAAATTACAAAATAAACCTATTTACATTCTAATTCCAAAAACATAATTAAAAGAAATAAAAGGAGATTCGAGATCTCATAAATACAACCAAACCATGATTTCATCATTACGAAAACATGATTAACTAAGGCCACACTAGGTATTACATTATGTTTCAACCAATTGCAAAAATACGTAAATAAAACCATTCATTCATTTATTCATTCGACAAAAATAAAATGCATCAACTATTTAAATTAATTCTACAAGACATAATTCATTAATTATGTTGATTAATTATCCAAACCACCATTATATACGATCAAAATTATGTGACAATTCCTTAATTGCCCACAACAATTTTAATCTTCCATAATCTATTTTATTTTAAACCTTTTTAAAATAATCGGGTATCATTATTGTGAACCTTCTCACAATAACAAACAAACATTATCTTTATAATGCCAAAAAAAAAAAAAAACAAATTTTTTTTTTTCTTCTTACTGATCACTGTTCACGTGAACAGTACTAGTCCCAAATTTTTTTTTTTTTTTTTCACGGTTTAAGCAAAAAACCGAAAAAAAACATTAATAAAAAAAACTTGCTGTTAGCAGCAACAACAAAAAAACAAAAAAGTTTTTTTTTTTTTATAATGTACAGTAGCAGCAACGACTGTACAAAAAAAAACATTTTCGATGTTGCCAATATAGCTAGATCGATACAAAATTCAATATTTAATCGTTATTAAATATTGATTCAAACTAGATTATTCAATTTAACCTTTTAAAATGAACATCTAAATCATGATTAAATCGATTATCCATATATTCATTTAATCACAATCGCTTTGAACATCATAAAAATTGAATCATTATACAAAAATCATCAATTTACATCAATGAAGCTGAAAATAATAGCAACAACAAAACAAAACCAATCCATCTTATTTTAATTTAATCCTTATCAAATTAAAACAAGTACAAATTTATTATATTGAATTTTAACCTTTTAAAATAACAATATCAATAAATCAACAATGGAAAAACAAGAAAAAAAAATGAATCAAACGGCAAATAAAAAATCAGCCGAGACCTAAAAAAATTTTTTTTTCCCGGTTTTTTTTTTTTTCCAAATTTATACTTCATAAAATGAAAATCATATAATATAATTTTGTAGCCAAAAGCTCTGATACCACTTGTGGGAAATAACAGTTTACTTCCCCAATAAAAATAGGATTATAACAAAATTACATAATATGAATTGCGAGTCATAAATATGAAAACGAAATAAAACATAGAGAAATCGAATTGAACCTTTGGTCCTAGTAAATTCGGCCTAAGAACAGATATCAAAGCAGATATCCTCCTAATCGTCTCACCCAAGATTGTATGAGATATGCCCTTCTGCTTTGCTAGAAAGATAATCAAAAGTTACTGTTAACTTTTAGATTTGTGTTTTGTGTGTGATGGAGGCACCATTGAGAATATAATTAGGTTTAGAATTTTCTCCTGCTTCTCAACCTATCTCACGGCTCTCTAGGGTTTAAATGAGGAGTTTTGTCTCCTCGAAACAACTACCCATGGACCGAAAATTCCAGATTTAATCTGGACTGTTTCCCGGTTAAATTCGCTTTAATATATAATGTGTATTATTAATGTATCGCATAATATATACGTTAATTATAATTATCCGTATAATTATAGTTTGCTAATTCAATATAACATTTTATATTTAATTACGAATTAACCTTTTAATTCGCATAAGCTTACATTATATATATGCTAATTAAATACAACAGTTTATATTTAATTACGAATTACTTTTAATTCGTCTCAGCTTATATTATTTAATCGTTATTAAATAATCGTCTCATCATCACATTGACTAACCTTTTAGTCAAATACACTGACTAACCTTTTAGTCATATAATAGGGCATCAATATGATTATTTTCTCAAATAATCACATCTCTCAAACACATCCTATAGGTGTGACTTTTAGGGACCAGTTGATCACCGCCATCTGTATGACAATAACGTCAAACTTATCTAGCAAGCCAACCGTTATCGATAAAGGTTAATCAACTGATTACAATACAAAGTATACCATGTGAACCTACAGAGATTTATTTATGTTATTGCACTAACTGTGGAGGACACTGGCTCCAACATTAAATACATAACTAAACTGCGTCGGAGCGACAAAGGAAAATAAGAGACAGAATCCAACCCAGAACAGCCGCAGCAGATAATGCGTCCTCTAGAAGAGGTGCATAACTCTATGCGTCTGTTCTTGAGTTGAGTTTTGGCTGTGAAGCCATAATCGCAATCAGTTAATGTTCGTTTGTTTTTGTGGTTAAGTATGAATCTAAACCTCGGGTGAAAGTGATTGAATAATTAAATTACAAGCCTTAAATCCACTAATATTAATTATTAGGGCTCTAAGTCTCGGATTAACATCTAATATTAAAAACTATGACAAAAGAAGAGTTATTATACAAAGAAAAGACTAATTAAAATAGGTTTTTAAAAGGTTTTGACATACTTCCGACATGAATCTTACATTAGATGAATAACAAAAATAAACAATACAATAAAAAAAGAAGGGATTTAACACCTTCAGACTTACAGGTTGACGAAAATAGATATGAACTAAAGTTACTTTTTAGCGACAACTCGACTCAAATGTAAAGAAAGTGTTATCATAAGAGGATTAAAATCGATTGAATCAATTGATTAAGGTGTAGTAGTCAAATTGGTAGGTCAAATGCAAACGTGGCGGGAACTTAAAAGGATATGAGCTTACCTGGTCGATTGATTAAGCACGTAGATTTCAAAATGCTTAGAGCAAGGTCTAGATTGCAAAGAGAGAAGAGAAGGGGCGGAGCATTCGCGTGCTTTAAAAGTGAGCACAAACCTCTCCTTTTACAGGGAGAAATCCGAAGAGTTTTGGAATAACTCAAACACGGAAAGAAATCTAGAAAATATTCCGAACGAACTAGGGAAGAGGCGCAGCAGACATTGCGACCCTTGGAACAGGCGCAGCACGCGCTGCGTCATTTCCTAAGCAGTTTCCTACTTTGAAAGACAGGTTTTCGCGTTTCTTTTATGGAAATGCGGTAGATTTCGAATTCTTTCTAAATAAAATCTTAATATATTTTACAAAGAAATATATGTTTTGAAATATTAAAATATCCGGAATATTCTGGAGCTTTCAGACTTGGTTTTAGAAGACGGTTTATAGAAAATGAAGCGGTTTTTTACCCGGACTCCAAACAAACTTTAATGAAAGTCAACACGACCATATCGGCACATAGATGACAACCAAGAGGCAGACACAAGTATGTGAACTATCACTTGATGATAAACTTATGAACTGTCACAAATCGTTTCGCATACCAAACATGCGGCCCAATCATCACTAGGTGGTTGGCGGAAGGTGTAGAGGTGAGGTATCTACAAATCCCTTTGTCGGGTGAGAAGGCGGATGAGGACCGTGCAGGCTGGATATTCTTGTATCCGTACCCTTTCAAGTTTTGCCTGAGATTCCTTTTCCTGTGGCTCAAGTCGCCCCATACGCCTGGCGTATCCTCCTTTCTTGTGTCACCCTGAACCAGTCTCAAGGCCTCAAGGCTTCAATACTACCTTGGAGGATCTGGCCCACTAATACGAGGTTCGTTCATTGGGCAAGGGCCAATACACCTTCAGGTCAATAAGAGGTGTCGAGAACCCACTGAAATCGGCCATAAAGGTGAAGGAGGTGGGATGGTACGAGGAGTTCTTCTACATCAAGGTGGCTTCGATCAACACCCGCTCCGACTACATCTTTGAAAGATGGATCCTGACCAGGAGTGAGTCCAACAGTCCTGAAGCTTCTGAGAACGACCTTGAGGTAAACAGTCCAAGAAGTTTCCTGACCTGCTCCCTTAATTCTCTTCTACTTCCTCTTTACCTCCCCATCAATCTATCAGCACCAACATGCCTTCAGGTTTGCACTTATCGCTTTTCCCCTTGCGGCCTTACTTCCTCTTGTATATCTTCTGATCCATGAATTTTCCTTGCAGGTAGTGCAAAACCCAACCAGTTCGAGGCCTTAATCCAGAGTGCTAAAAAGAAACATGTTGCAAGCTCCACCCCGGTATCCCTGAAGAAAAGAACCGTTAAATCCTCCCCTGCCCCTGCTTCCAAGGAGAGGTTTGATGACTAGGGATAACAACGGGTCAGGTTTGGGTCGAGTACAAGGAGTTCTTCTACATCAAGGTGGACTCGATCAACACCCGCTCCGACTACATCTTCGAGAGAATTATTCTGACCAAGAGTGAGTCACTTTCTGCCATTACTACCGCTTTCCTCCACTCACCTTCTTACTTATTGATTGCATGATGAGCCCAACAGTCCCGAAGATTCCGAGAACGACCTTGAGGCAATGGCCTGACTTTCTTGTGTACCTCTTCAGTCCAAGATGTTTTCTGACCTGCTTCCCGGCTTCTCTTCTGCTATCGCTTCAGCTCCCCATCAATCTACTAGTACCAGCATGTCTTCAGGTTTGCACTTATCCCTTTTGCCTTTGCGTCCTTACTCCCTCTGGTATATAACCTAATCCATGAATTTTCCTTGTAGGTAGCGCAAAATCCAACCAGCTCGAGGCCTTATCCAGAGTCTGGGTCTGCCCGCTGGCTCCGACCTAATTATTTTCTTCATATTTATAAAGCACTATTTATAATGGAAAAAAACCAACTTGTTTTCTTTATGAATTCAATTAATAGCAATAATGGATAATAACTTCAATTAATGGCCTGAAACGTTACCAAATCCGTAAACACAAGTTGTACAACAACAAAATTACTAAGTTAATCAAGAGACAAATAAAATATCTAAATATACAACATTTAATTATGGAACCTTAAAGCTAATATTGTATGAAGCCGTCATCGGATGTTCGTCGCTGAACGCTCTTCACAGGTCCGACAGATCTGGCCGTCGGTCTTCTAATCGCCATTCGCCGATGTAGTGGTTGGTGATTTATGGGTTTATTTATTAGTGAAGGAAAGTAACAAATGGCTTGGGTTGTGTACTATATTAACTCAGAAATTTGTGTTTATGAGGTTTATTTATGAGTTAGAAATTTAGAATATGAGGAGAGGTTGAGGACGGAGGAGTTAGAACGTGAATTTCTTAGTTAGTATTCTTATAATACTCTAAGGCTCTGTTCTTTTGGGCTGAATTTGTCTGAACTGAACTGAACTGAACTGAACTTAATGGAGCTGAACTGAACTGAACTGAACTTAATAGAGCTGAACTGAACTGAACTGAACTGAAACTGAACTTAATGGAGTTGAACTGAACTGAACTGAACTTAATGGAGCTGAACTGAACTGAACTGAACTGAAATAATAAAAAGATAACAATATTATTATTATTATTATTATTATTATTATTATTATTATTATTATTATTATTATTATTATTTTATTATTATTATTATTATTATTATTATTATTATTATTATTATTATTATTATTATTATTATTATTATTATTATTATTATTATTATTATTATTATTATTATTATTATTATTACTACTACTATTATTACTATTAATCATTAGTAATAATAATATTAAATTAATATAATCTACTAATAATAATCAAATAAGATATAAAAAAAATATTATAGTAATATAATAAAAAATATAATAGTAATATGAATGATAACATTATTAATTATAGTAATAAATATATAAAATTAAGTAACTAAAAAATAAATATGATATGTATAATATAATAATATAAAAATATAAACAATAATATAAAATATAAAATATAATTAATAATAATAATAATAATTAATATCATAATAATATAGTTCATTATTAATAATAATATTATATTAATATTATTTAATAATAATAATCTAATCATATGAATAAAAAAATAAAACAATAATATAAGAATACTAATATAAATGATAACATTATTATTAACAATATAATATAGTAATAAATATATTAACAATAGTAACTAAAAAAAATATAAATAATATAAATATTAATAAAGTAAATATAATTAATAATAATAATAATAATAGGCCTAATAATAATATATTAATACATTATAATAATAATAATAATAATAAATATTTCCATTAATCGTAATAATATAATTAAATAAATATATTAAACATAAATATAATAATATAAAGAATAATTATAACGGTGATATAATAAAAATAAAATAATTTTTTAAAAATATAAATATAATAATAATAACAATATTAAATGAATTTACTTAATAATAAGAATGATAAGAATAATAATCATAATAATGTTGAAATAAAAGTAATCTGAACTGAACTGAACTGAACTGAACTTAATTGAGCTGAACTGAACTGAACTGAACTTAATAGAGCTGAACTGAACTGAACTGAACTGAACTTAATAGAGCTGAACTGAACTGAACTGAACTTAAAGAAGCTGAACTGAACTTATAGGAACTGAAATTAAGTCCAAAAGAACAGGGCCTAAGTGTTGGTTGTCATGTTTTTGTTAGATTTTTATTTAGAAAACAAAAATTAAGGAGTTTACGGGTTTGGTCCGGGTCTGGTAAGTTAGACCTATACCCATACACGAAATATTAGTGTAAGACCAATACCCGACCAATCCCCAACGGGTCTCAAAATTTTAGACCCATACCGACCCATTTGGGTCCAACCCAAAGGGTCTGGGTCGGGTCTAAGATCCAATACCATCCCTAATGCTGACCCCTCTTTCCATTCTGCTGCCTTCCCACCGTCTCGATCAGCTCCTCAGGTTGTGAAAGCTGCTCTTATGTCCCGTTGACCTTCATCCCCCCGCCCTTGCTCTGGCTCAGCTGCCGAAGGTTTTAACATTTTCTTTCCCAAGGGCTTAGGGGACCCTGAGTTGGAGCCATTCTGGCCCACTATGGACAACTTGTACTTTCCCGCCACTGCTCAGGAATATGGGGGCATGGACCAGCATTCCCTGGTGGAGGCTGATGTTGCTAACATCTTCATGGTTCACCATTATTCCCTTGACGGTTGCTGACTTATGGATTCAGGGTTTCAAGACATGCACTATTGGAATGCTTGACAGTTCAGTTGGTTTGAATGTTGCCCCAGGGTAGCTAGGGCGTCCGCTTCTACGTTTTGGTCCCTGGGGACCTGCTCGATCTAGAAGGTATCAAACTTTTGCTTCATCTTCCTTGGTACTTTTAGGTAGGCGATCGTTTTTAAATCCCTAGCTGCGTAAGCATCTTTTACATGAGTTACTACAAGGAGGGAGTCGCTAAATACCTGATGTAACACCCCATATACCAGGGTGCCTTACAAGACCCCCTTAGCACATAAGAGTGGTACAATCTCGGTTGCCCGAGGTAGTAAGCATCACAACAAGCAATAAAGTAACGACATTTATTTAATATATGTTTAAAGGTGATTACATAATCAAAGCAGATGGCATACCATCTGACCAAATACCAGGTCCACAATAATATTAAGATGCCAAAACTGACAACAATGTTTAATACTACTACGAGTTCAAGACTCCAACTGACACGCCAAACGGACACGCGGAACCTAGACTCATCAGTGATCCCACGCCATGCTAATGATTACCTGCGATCACATGCTCACCATCCCCCAATGGATCACATCAGTTTTGCAAAATAGTAGAAGGGTCAGTATATGCTTACACCGACCAAGGTACAAGATAAGCACACGGGACAAGAGAAACCAGAGGCCTACCACAGCGGTCACTTCAGTAGACTCAGGTTACCAGCCTGCTCTACAAAATAACCAATTGACCCTACACCGCAACCACATGCGTTGAACTTCCATCTCTCCATAGCAAGATAACCTAAAACATTAATGTGCACATCCCCCACGTGGCAGAATAACCACGGGGGCGAACTCGGGGTGTGACCTGTTTCCCAACAGGATCTCCAAACCATAGTAACCATAGTAACATCAACCAAAACTCCCCAATCTCCAACATCGTCACAACAGTGATCAACAACATCATTGCATATCAAGTATCACAAATAAAAAATCAATAATCTCATGCCATCAATTAGCATAACAAATACTGAGTAGGAAACGCAACATTTTTGCAAATCCCCAGCAATTTACAATCATTCTATCAACAATCTTCTTTTATGAATCCCTTCCCCTAAACCTGCAATTAACATAATCATTACCAACCCTTGTTTCTCTTTTCCCCATATCAATTAGGGTTATAACAATACATACAAATCACAAAGTATAGATACATACCAATGCAATCAACAAAAGTGGCGATATTTAAGATCCGGCACGAGATGATTAAGGATGTTCTTGAGGAATTAGAGAGAGTTTGAGAGAATACTAGGGTTTGCATTGAGAAACGTGCTGAGATTATAAATCCGAATTCCTTTTATAAATCCTAATTCCCTTTATAAATCCTAATTCCTTTTATAAATCCTCCAATTCTGTCGTACTCGATCGACTAAAACATGTACTTGGTCGAGTAAAACTCACTCAATGGAGTGCCTAACTCACTCGGCCGAGTACGCAAGAACAGAATACTGCTCCAACCATCAGCCAATTCTACTCGGTCGAGTAGCCTCTACTCGGCCGAGTGCACAACCCAGGTCGAGTAAGCCCTACTCGGCCGAGTCCCCAATACATAGAAATACAGAGTATTACAACTGCAGGTTCCTGATTCCTATGTCTAACGTGAGTTGTACGCCTAGAATCATTGCTTCATACTCTGCCTTGTTGTTTGTCACCTTAAATTCGCATCGTACAGCATGTACTATCATGTCCCCACGCGGAGAGCGGAGCACTAGCCCTACTTCTGCTCCCTCTGGTTTGATGCTTCATCTATATGTAGTGTCCAGACTTCCATCCTAATGTTTTCAGCCAGGGCTAACACTTCTGTCTCAGCTAGACCCTGTGCCTCTGGACTAAATTCTAACACAAAGTCTATTAAGACCTGTGACTTTCTTGCCGTTCGTGGGTCATATTGAATGTCGTACCCACTTAAGTGAACATAGCATTTTGATAATCTCCCAGATAATTCGGGTTTTCGCAATACAGATCTCAAAGGGTAATTGGTCACCACATGTATGACGTGTGACTCAAAATAGGGGCGCAATTTATAGGATACGGTAATGAGTACTAATACCAATTTTTCAAGGGATGTACCTGTCTTCTGCAGGGAGTAGAGATTTTCTCACGTAGTAGATTGGTTGCTGCGTCTTACCTTGCTCTCTGTTACCGCTAGATACGAAAAAAAGGGGTTCCTTTGGCTCTGGTTTGGCTAGTAAAGGAGGTGGGCTGATATAGTCTTTTAGCTGTTTGAACGTCGTTTCATGCTCTATTGTCCATTCGAACTTCTATTTCTTTTGCAGTACATCGTAGAACAGTTTGCACTTATCCGAGGCTCTAGAGATGAATCGGCTTAGTACTGTTACCTTTCCAGCCAATCTCTGGAAATCTTTCAGCTTCTCCGGTGATCTTAGTTGGAGTACCGCCTTGATTTGCTTTGTGATGGCTTCTATTCCCCTCTCGGTCACCAAGTATCCTAGAAACTTTCCTGACGACACTCCAAAGGTGCATTTAGACGGATTCAGCTTCATTTTGTACTCTTCCAAGGTGTAGAAGGTGTCGGTTAGGTGTTTCATGTGCTCTCCTGCTTTCTTTGACTTTACCACCATGTCGTCTATGTATACCTCCATTGTCTGCCCAATTTGTTCCTTGAACATCTTGTTTACTAATAGGTTGATCCTGCATTCTTTAAGCCGAATGGAATTACGTTATAACAATAGATTCCGCTTTCTGACATAAAAGTGGATTTTGTCCTAATCCTTTGGGTCCATCTTGATTTGGTTGTACCCGCTCCAGGCATCAAGGAAGGTCAGCATCTCATGTCCTGCAGTAGTGTCAACCATGGCATCTAGGTGTGGCAATGAGAAGGGATCCTTTCGGCAAGCCTTGTTTAAGTCCTTGAAATTTACGCATACTCTCCACTTTCCATTCTTCTTCGGCACTACCACTACATTTGACAACCATTCAGGGTACTTGACTTCCGTTATCTTTCCTGCTGCTAGTAGATTATCTACCTCCTTGTTTATAATCTGGTTCCTTTCTAGTGCGAACTTTCTTCTTCTTTGTTGTACCGGGTTGAACTTTGGGTCCACGCTTAGCTTGAGGTTTATTATGGATGGATCTATTCCTATCATATCGTCATGGGACCAGGCAAAAAAACCCATGTTTACTATGAGGAATTCTAATAATTCTCGGTGGAGCCTGCCTAATTAGCTGGGCCGAATTAGCATTACTCTTCGCGGGTGCTCGTTGTTCAGGTGTACCTTATCTAGTTCATCTGGAGGTGGCTCGATGTAGTCACCCAGGACGTATCTTAATTGTTATACCAACGCACAGTTTGTTGTTTTGAGTGACTGCCTGTATCATCCCCTTGCTTCTTCCTAATCTCCCCGAATTTCTTGCACTCCCTAAGGTGTAGGGAACTTGATGCACTTGTAACAGCCTGGCCTAAACCCTGGGTCGGGAGCGGTCACTCACGATAGTTTGCCAGGCTGTGTACATGACCCACAAATCAACACCGGTCCTTTCCATCGCATTTTGTCCTCACTCATGTCCTAGGAGGTCACCCATCTTAAGACTACTCTCAGTCAAGTACGCTTAACTTTTGAGTTATTTTGCATGGATAACCAGAAAAGAAAGTGCTCTTTGTTGATATGAGTACTACTTGCAATCCCTTTAAGTACTAGTCAGATTTTAAGTCTCTCAATGGATCTCTTAAGGGGCACCCCCCGCATGGAGTATTACACCCCCCTCCCTTAATTGAAAAACGCAACGTTCTCGTTGCGCCCGGCACCTTTTGACCGCAGCCATGCATTCCCTGAATCCCCCCCCCCCCCCCCCGCTAGGTGGATGGCACGGGTAATCTGTATCACAGGCTCACCACACGGTCGCAGGGTTGTATGATACCACTTGTAACACCCCAGCCTAAACCCTGGTCAAGATCGGTCACTCACGATAGCTTGCCAAGCTGTGTACATGGCCAACAGATCAACACATGTCCTATCCAGCGCATTTTGTCCTTACTCATGCGCATCCCAGAAACCTTCCCAGGAGGTCACCAATCCTAAGAATACTCTTAGTCAAGCACTCAATACTTTTGAGTTATTTTGCATGGATAACCAGAAAAGAAAGTGCAGTTTGTTGATATGAGTAGTACTTGTAATCCCTTTAAGCACTATTCAGATTTTAAGCCTCTCAATGGATATCTTCAGGAGCACCCCACGCATGAAGTATTACAGCACTAGTGATACGTGGAGGGTACTGCCTTCATTTGGTATAGCCACGACCTTCTCTAAGATGACATTGTGAGTAGCTAGGTCGTCGATACTGACGGAAATTCCGTCAGTACGCAATTGAAAACACGGGAAGCTAAGGGGTTATTCCTGACGGAAATTCCGTCAGGAGTTTTCATTAAACTGAAAACAGGCGTCGTCTTCCCCATGCCCCCAATTTCATTTTTCCTAAAACCTAACCCCTAAATCCTCAAATTCGACTAGCCAAACCTCCGGCTACTACCTCCTACCACCATCTGCTACCACTACCTCTTGCTACCACCTCCTACCACCACCTCCTACCACTACCTGTTAAGTTTCTTTTGTTTTTTTTATTTAATCACTTTTCTCCTTTTAATTTTTTACTCAATCTTTATTTATTTGTTGTAGATCCGACGACGACCACCACTACCTACCTTCGACTACGACCACAGTCACTTGACGCCACTGCCTTTCACCGTGCTTGCTTATTTTTATCATTAGGTAAAATATTTACCTTTATTTCAATTACTCCCTCCGTCTTAATCATTTGTTTGTCTTTAATTGACTTAGGATAGTAGCCATTATTGTTTTTTATGATGAAATTATTGTTGTTGTTAGTTAATTCCTCTCTCCGTCTTAATCATTTGTTTGTCTTTAATTGACTTGGGATAGTAGCCATTATTGTTTTTTATGATGAATTTATTGTTGTTGTTATTTAATTCCTCCCTCCGTCTTAATCATTTGTTTGTCTTTAATTGACTTGGGATAGTAGCCATTATTGTTTTTTATGATGAATTTATTGTTGTTGTTAGTTAATTCCTCCCTCCGTCTTAATTATTTGTTTGTCTTTAATTGACTTGAGATAGTAGCCATTATTAATTTCGGTGATGAAATTATTGTTGTTGTTAGTTAATTTGATTGTCTTTAATTGATTTAATATAGTAGCTAATTATTGGCTTAATCATGTTCAATTGAGCTAATTTAAATGTTAGTAGCTAATTATTACATGTGTTGTGGATGTTAAAATTATTACACGTGTTGATATTGACTTAGTACCCGTTCCAAAATTACTCGTTAGGAGTAACTTTTGAATAGTCCTCGTTTTGGAACTGTCTTTCTACTTTTCAAGTTACTTAGGTCGTAAACACATAACTTGTGATTTATTAATGAGGAAAGAGTTCGGTAACAATTCCTTTAATGTTCTCTTACTGCATATGTTGACTAAATATTTATTCAACATTGTGTATTTAGAGAACAAAGGGGAATTGCTGCCGAATTTTTTTCTCATTAATAAATTACAAGTGGTGTTTGCTAGTGACTTGAAACGTAGATTGATGAGTTTAGGTTGTAGTGATAAGGACCCTATTGAAGAAAATTAATTTTACTTGTTGACAATAATATATGTTTAATTTACTGTGTGTGATTATTGATTATCATTGTTGTTAATTAAGATAATTTATTTATATAACATATATATATTGAAATGTAGATACGTAATAACATGAAAACATTAGAACGACAGTGGATGTATGAAAGATTAGACGAAAAAAAGAAACCCAAGCTGATATTTGCAAATGCGGGTGAAAGAATTTATTGAATTCGCGGAACAATCTAGTGAGTTTAAGGAGTTAGGCGGTGAAATGAGGTTTCCATGTAAGAAATGCAATCTCTTAGCTTTTAAATCGAAAAGGAAGATTCAAAATCATCTATGGTCGAATGGTTTTACTGATAATTATTATGTATGGAAGTATCACGGTGAGAAACTGGCTACCGAAGAGAGTTCAAGTAGTATCGTAGTTAGTGAGAATCCTTACCGGGAGTTGGTTGAAGATGCATTACGTGATAATGTTGAGCAAATAATGGAGGCTCGACTTAATCCCGACGACCTTAGCGATGAAGAGTTCGTTATACCCCACATCCCCAAGTTTCAGCCTTTTTTAGAATGTTAAATAAAGCCGAACAACCAGTGTATGAGAAAAGTAGTATGAGTTTGTTGCAAGCGGCTTCTAGGTTGGTAGCACTCAAATGTGAGAACAACTTATCTCTTAGATGCGCCAATGGTTTTATGTCGTTCATTAGTGACATTATTCCAAAAAATAATCAAATGGCGCGCAATTTTCAAAAGATTAATAATTTGCTTAAGGGACTCCAACTACCCCATGTGAAAATCGATTCATGTCCTACCTGTTGCATGCTTTTTTGGGAAAAAAATGCTAATCTTGAGGAATGTACCAAATGTCATGCCTCTCGGTATAAAGGAAAAAAGAATATAAGTAGCCGGAAGCGAATACCTTGTAAACCACTGACTTATTTCCCGCTTGCGCCAAGGTTACAACGACTATTTGTAACCAAACACATAGCAGGTGAGATGAGTTGGCACCATAAAAACTCTCGATTAAGAGAAAGAGGGACAATGGCACACCTAAGTGATGGAGAAGCGTGGAAACATTTCGATAGAGCATCCAGAATTTGCAAGTGAGCGTCGCAATGTTCGCCTAGGTTTGTGTACAGATGGATTTTCACCTTATGGCCAATTCGGGAATTCTTACTCGTGTTGGCCCGTGATTGTAACCCCGTACAACTTACCCCCTTGGTTATGCATTAAGAGGAAATTTATGTTCTTATCTATGATCATTCCAGGTCCTAGTAACCCTAAAGCGAAATTGGATGTCTACCTCCAACCGTTGATCAAAGAGTTGAAAGAACTTTGGGAAACCGATGTGGATACCTACGATTTCTCTAAGAAACGTAATTTTCAATTAAAAGTGGCATTACTATGGACGATCAATGATTTTCCTGCATATGACATGCTTTCCGGTTGGTCCACAGCCGGATACCGTGCTTGTCCTTATTGTCTTCAAAAATATCGTAAATCTTTTTTTCTTAAACATAGTCGAAAGGTTTGTTGGTTCGATTGTCATCGTACTTTATTGAAACCTGATCATCCTTTCCGCAACAATTATAAGCACTTTCTAAAGAATAAGAAAACTGAGGATACCACAGTTGCAATCAAATTAACCGGTGCTGAGGTCTGGGATTCGGTAAAAGGTTTACCAAAATTTGTAGAGTCTTCTACTTAAGAAATGAAAAGATTGAAAGACGACAAAACTGAAGGTTGGTAGAAACAAATCATATTCTTGGAACTCCCTTATTTGATGACATTGTTGATTCGACACAATTTAGATGTTATGCACATTGAGAAAAACTTTTTTGAACAGCTTTTCAACACGGTGATGAATGAAACAAAGAAAACTTCATTTGGCCCTAAGGGTAAAGCTGACTTTCTTGAGTATTGCTTGAAACGACCCATATCATCTAGGTTTGTTTTAGAGAAAGCGGAGAAGAAGGCTCTATCCGAATGGGTTGCTAGTTCAAAATTCCCGGATGGTTATGCTTCAGATTTTTGAGTCGGTGTGTTGACCATAGAAATTTGGTGTTGCATTCCATGAAAAGTGATGATTGTCATGTCTTTATGGAACGGTTACTTACTGTTGCATTGAAACGTTTACTTCCGACGAATTGTTATGCTTCCTGTTTCATTCCATGAAAAATCAAGTCACGATCGCATGTTGATGCTCATGTTGACGAAATTGTCTTCCAAGAAGATGTGGTTGTCAATAGTCAGTCAATTTCACCAATTTTGGTGGAAGAGACACAAAGTGAGGATGAATATGAAGTGGTTGTTGAAAGGGGTGAAGGGATTATGACAAGGACATCGGTGAAGAAAAAGAAAAAGATGATGAAGATGAATAAATTCAAGAAGTACAACATGAGGAAGATGAGGAAGAAGTCGGAATACTTTTTTCAGATGATGAAAGTTTGTTGATTTCTAGTGATAGTGATAGTGAGGGTCACTAGTTGTAATCTATTTGTCAAAATACAATTATAATCAAATTTGAAACTTTGCATTGTAATTCAAAAAGTTTGCTCACAGTTTTTATATATGGAACTACCTAACAATTTCCATTGTATATAGCTTTTACTTATGGCAGGTGGGTTTATAAGACGAATCATAGGTAACACTAGTCGATCTCGTCCTGCTAATGAGGAGCATAACGAGGAGGAGGCTGCCTCGGATGACCACGAGCAGGAGCAGGAGCAGGAGCAGGAGCAGGTTACGATGCCGACTACGCAGAAGGAGGGGACGCAGGTTATTCTGTCTCGCAATCCTGACATAGGCCATTGGTAAGTGTCTAATATATAGAAAACTTTTAATATCGCTAACTTTATTTTATTATAAATTTTACGCTAACTTTTATTATAACTTTTATTATCGTGTTCGTTCTAATATGTATCTTTTTCAGGTGGGATGACAAACCGATCATGTTGGAGTAGGTGTCCTCCACAATAGTGCGCCACATAATAAATCTTATTAAGGAATATAATTGGGATATTTATTGACTATATATATGATTAGTCAGTTGATTAACGTAAATCATTAACGGTTGGCTGACTAGAGTTTGACGTTATTGTCGTTTGACGGCGGTGATCAACTGATCCCTTTCGGTCACACCTAAAGGATGAAATCCAAATAGTAACTAATTATTTGTATACGATACAGTTAATTAGTACATTACATATATTCGATATGTACGAGAGTTAATTGTTAGAAATTGAGTTGAGAACTCAAATTCGATTAAACTTATTTTTCAATTATGCGATAATTGACTAATAAATTTATATCTTATTTTAATACGATTAAATAAGATTTAACTTAGTAATTAATCGTTAAATTACTAAATTAGTTGAGGTTTTGAGATAGAGGTAATTAGTTAATTATATTTACAAGGAGTTGTAAAATAAATTAACTAAGCATTGTGGGACCCATTATATATTGATATAATGGTAAAATATTACTTAAAATGTTAAGTACATATTATTTATTTAATTGAGTCATATAATTGTTATATGATCAAATTAACACTTAATTATACAAGATAATTAACCATATGATCAATAAGTATTTGTGAGACAAATATCAAAAATCAAAATGGATCCAAACTAGGCCATAATGGCCGGTTATGTTGTAGTTACAAAGGTGATGATTTTTGTCTTGTTTACACTCTTTAGTTACAATTGAAAGTGACATAACAAGTAGAATACAATCATCACTTATACTACAACACTCCACTCTAATGCATGTGATCAAATTGAACAAAATAAGAGTCCAATTATGGACAATATGGTCCGGCCAAATGGCCTTTATAATGAACAATTGTTGTTCATTTTATACTACTTCATTTTGTGCAATTGTTATACTTCTTTCTAAAATTCTTCCTCTCACTAAAAACTCTCAAATACTAATATTTACTAAGTATTACTAGTGTAGTAATATAGTCATAATATTAGTAGTATAATATCTATCTTATTATCTAGTTAATAATAAGGGTAGATTATTTGGGTTTATCTTGGTGACTTTCAGATCAAGCAATACGTTACTTGGTCTTTCATTCGTACCATCGGCCGGGAGTACTTCACCAAATGGAGTGAAGCGAGCCATTACCAGCGTAGGCGGATGTGGGAATACTTTCAGGTATATTTTATTACGGTTCTATCTATTACTAAAAAGTAATTGTTTTCATTCAAAACGTGTAGATGTACAATTTCAGCAATTACTAACAAGTTGTTTATGATGAAATAGTATCATGTGAACTCGGTCGATCCGAACTACGACCCGACGCCCGAATGGCAGAAACTGGTCACGAGGCGGATTACCTCACTTGTTGGTGGCCTCAAATATAATAAAAAAAGGCTGGATTGGGTACCTGAAACTTGGTGGGAAAACATTAGAAAAAGGCCCGAAAGCGATCCCGAATTTGCCAACAAGTCCAACATAAACAAGGTAAATAAATGGTCGGGTGGCGAGAAAGCTTTGGGCACCCATACTCTAGGCCAGAGGAGTTGTTCTGATCCATTTAAAAAATTGGTAAGTCCTTTATTTTTTACTTCACAAATTGCATATTATGAAGGATTAATATTGCCGATATATCACTTAATGTTCTTATACTAGTTTTTGGTGATCCTACGCCGTACAAGTTGTTTGAGAAAACAAAGAAAAACAAGAAGGGCGAGTGAGTTAATCCTAGAGCTGCTAAGACAAACGTAAGTTTGTCTAATTATTACTAAGGAGTTTCTTTTTATATCCAACTTTAATACTATTTATTACCTTTGTTTTGTTTTTATCACTTAATGTTTTTAATTATACAATTTCTTTTTTGTTGGTTCAGGAAGCTTACACCGAAGAGATGAGTCAGCCAACGCCAACTGGTGAGACCCCAGACAAATTCCATGCATACTATAAAGCTGTAGATGGATTCGATAAAAAGTCGAGGCTCTTCGGGATGGGAGACAAGGGGAAAGAAGTTTGGTATGATCCACCTTGCAATAAAAGTGCACGCGCATCTTTCTCCTACAATCCTACTGATTACACTCGATTCGCAAGTGAAAATACTCAAATATAGGAGCAATTGAGTGCACTTGCGAATGAACGAAAACATGAGCGAGCCGCCCGACTTGCCCTTGAAGCACAAGTACGGGCCAATCAACAACAAATGGAGAGCCAAGCCGAGCAAATGGCCGCCATGCAAGCGGCGTTGATGAAATTTCTTCCCCCGGTCTTTTGCAATTTCCCTCCTCCACGTCCAAGAGACGACAACGTGGACGACGGGCACGGCTTTGGACGGGGTTCCGTTACACCCTTAGGTTTGTAATTTATCATCTACTTAAGTTAGTGGTTATGTCAAAGAAATTAGTTTTGTCTAAGTTAGTGAACCCGTTGAATTTGTAAGCCTGTAAGAAAAATGTTGTATGAATTTGTTTAACTTTCACTAGTAGAAAAAACCCCTATCGTGACGGTGTTACCATGACGGTTCTAATAGAAACGACGTAAAAAGTAATAAAGAAGCCATTTGTGGCGGTTTTAATTACGAACCGACACAATAGAATAAACTTTATGTGGCGGTTTTATTTAAAAACCGTCATCATAAAGATTTTATTGCGGTTTTTTTTCCGAAACCGACGTTAACTATAATAACTTTTATGGCGGTTTGTTTCAAAACCGACGTTAACTATTGTCACTTTTATGGTGGTTCTTTTCAAAACCGACGGTAAGTCGTTAACTATCGAAGCCAGATTGGTTTCTAATAATAGAGAATTAAAAAACTAGCTAATTAAACCCCACTATGAATCTATGTTATCTCCCTAACCATTCACTCTAACTTTACCCAACTATTCATTTTAATAACTTTACTCTTCATTTTAACGTTATACTCTAATTTTCATCTGCTACTCGCCTCTTAGGGTAACACCACCACCGTAGCACCGTCTTCCGCTGCGTAACATGACCGCCATCACGTGAAGCAAGTTTTACCAAACAGCCACCACCACCCTCGACTCAGTAATAGCACCACACCGCAACCACAACATCGTCGCTACCATTTTAATTAATTATTTCATGGTATGTTTTTATTCGTATTTTTTATTGACTGATTTAGGATTTCCGTTAGTTTCATGATCGTGTTCCTTTGATTGACATACTTGAATGAATGAAACAACTGATGAACTAATAATTTAGGGTTTTCTCCGATTTTATTTTTTATTTCTGAAAGAAAAGTGCGATTTAATTAAAGAGGTGAATCTCCAATCAAAACAGGAATTATCAAAGAAATGAAAGCCCAAGTGTTGACCTTCACAAGATTATTACCCTAGTATTGTTTTAATGAATTACTATTCTGTTTACTTCCCTTTCTTTGATTGATAGCTGATAGCTCCATATTACTCCTTATTCTTTACTCCGTATTCCGTAGAAGAAATTGTTCAAGTTTTAGTTGCGTATATCTAAGTCGTTAGAGGAATGGGTTGTGTTGTTAAGTAGTCCGTATTATTTATACTACTTTTGAGATACAGAGGAAATTTGCGCTTGTTGGAATTGGCAGAGGAAACTAGTAAGAGGACATCGTCGAAAAATTCCAGCAGTTTATGGCATTAACTGGTGCAAGGTAAAACTCATTAGTATTTCTATTAGTAATGACTTTGTTCTATTGAATGAGAAGAGGTTCTGTTTATGTTCGTATGTCTTTCATGTTGTTTTTTTACTTGGCATTAGCAATGCACTAGGCATTACATGAGAGAAGCTTTGTGCAGTTTGATCTATTTGTGGGATTGTCTCAGCTCAGTTAACTTAGTGCTCATGGACTTGACTGTCTTTTTTTCGTCACATTTTGAGTATAAATTTACTTGGAAATTTTATCTTTTGTATGACTTTATCCTCTATTTTCAAGTTATAGATGATGTAGTACGTAAATCTGTGTATTATAAATTATCAGGATGGGGTTACATTAGATGCTGATGTTGGTGGTTCTCAGCCCTCAGCATACGTCTCTTTTAATGATAACTCAGTAAGGGATGAACTTCCTGCATCTAAGACTAGTACTAGCATGTCACTAGGTAAAGCTCAACTTATGATTTCATTGTATTTTACTCATGCTTTCAATAGCTGGTTTGTCCATTACAGAAAGCTGATCTCCAACAGCTTGTGTTCAATATTGATTCCAGTTCGGGTCGATGTGTGAAGCAGGTAGTTACTGCATTGTAATTGGTTTGAGAACGTAAATATTCTGCTATCTATAATCTCATGGTACAACTGATAAATTATAAACCAAAGGTGATTGGATCTTAGTATTTCAGTTTCAAGAAATGTATTCTGATTCTCTTGAACACAAAAGAAGGTTACTATATTGGATTATGATAAGGCTATATCTAATGTTACAGATGATGAATTTTCTTTGTGAATGTAGCATGACAGGAAATTTAGTATCTTTGATTAGAAGACCACTTGATATGTTTTAAACTTGTATGGAATGGAAACATCTCACAAATCATAAGTTAATGGGGAGTTAGATACTTAGATATTCATGAGATTTGATTAAGTATACTATTTGATTTCTGCTTTTTGTAGAAACTGATTTGGAGCACCAATCAAATCACGGATAATTCTATTCGCTGACATGCCCACTCAAAAGAAAAATCTTTCTTTCAATCACAGCCAGTGAGTGTTGTATATCAGACATTATATTCATCTCTTATCATAATCGTTTGACGTGTATATGTCTTAGATTATGAGTTGGGTACAAGTCTGTTTGCGGTTTTCCACCTGTAATGTCACCTTCATTTCTTGGTCGTAATCATATCTATGGTTTGTGCAGGCTGTTGTTCTTGATTTGGGTGTTGAAGGAGAATTTGTGAATGATATTCTAAAGTATTTAGAATACTTATAAAACCTTGTCTTATGGAATATCTGATTAATTTGATTTAAGGTGAGCTTATGGTGTTCATAGTTCTCAAAATTGATTTGTGTTTTGGAAAAAGAAAGTACATGGCTGCAATTAGAACAACTATTTCTCATATTCCGAATTTGATAAATAGTTTATGTTCATGGTTTATGCTCATTTTCTATTACTGCTAGAATTACTATTTCTAATCATGGTATTATTAATATCCATAAATCTCTTGGTGAAAAAAAGTTGATTTGTTTCACTATTTTTTTGAAGTTTTTTTTTGCTGTTTTTTGGTTGGTTATGTTAAATTGAAAATGCTTGTTTATATTTTTGTTTGTCACATAGTATAGAATATTAGATGTGAGCTGTGTAATGGTGCACAATGGTAGAATCATGGAACTTTGTCGAGTCGTGACTGTTGTAGTGCTTCTTACATTGTTGTTGTATTGTGATGCAGGTTGTTGTATGTGTACCAACTATCGAATCTCGACTAGCCTCTATTTTCTAATGATGCATGTCGCCTTCTTCATGTTGCTACTACTACTGCTAGTGCGTCGGCATTACTTCTGGAAAGGCTGCAGATTCTTGTTTTTTTTTTTTGGTAGTTGTGTGTAGCTTGTAGGGTGTATACATATTTTTTCATTGTTCAATCTAGTGATTATTTATACACTTGGATGCATGTTTAATTTTTGAACAACGATGATATGAAAGGTTTTTGGTAGTTTGTTGCATTCTTGTGTATGTATCGTTTGTTCATTCGACATTTGGATTGTCAAATTTATAGAATGTTGTTGCAGAAATTTAGGTAGTAATTTTTTTTTTTTAAAATAAACCTATTTATGGCGGCGGTTCCCAAATTAGAAACGCCACTAAAGGTTTGCTTATTGTGGCGATTCTTAAGTTAGAACCGCCACAATAAATAAGCTATGATGGCGGTTTTAAATTAGAACTACAACAACAGATAAGGTATGGTGGCGGTTCTAAGTTAGAAACGCCACAATAGATAAGTTATAGTGGCGGTTCTAAAGTAAAAACCGCCATTATAGAAAAGTTATGGTGGCGGTTTTGAAGTAAGATCCACCACCGTAGATAGGCTATAATGGCGGTTGTACAACCGTCGCAAAGTATATACGACGCCGTGATATACGACGGACCCTAAACCTTTAAAAACCGCCACAATAGGGCATATAGAACCGCAACTGTAGGGGTTTTTTCTACTAGTGTTTGTATGTAATGGATTTTTTTTCCAATTTCCATCGATCTTCCGATTTATTTTTGTTGCCTTTTGTTGATTCCCGCTCATGCGTTCGATGTGAGTATGAATTACCCCTTTTGTTGATTTATTTTTGTTGTAAGTCTGTATTTCAGGTTTTGTTGAAATTTTCACCGTTTAAAACAATGCAAATTACGCATTGTGGCTGGACAACATGCTGCTGTATCTAGCCACTGCTATATTAAGTACTTACGGAAATTCCTGTGGGAATATATCCGTATACATTCCTTTAATCTTACAGGATTACAATGAAATTACGATTTATATGATTAACGGGTCATAAATGAAATTGCATAATAGACAAAGGGATTAGGAATAACCTTTAGTCCTCGTAAATTCGGCCTAAGAACAGATATCAAAACAGATATCCTCCTAATCATCTCACCCAAGATTGATCGAGAAATGCCCTTGTATTAGCTAGAAACTTAGTGAGAAAAAGAGTTTGTATCTTTTTGTGAGATGTGAAATTGATGATGAATAAAATTAGAGAGTTGGAATGAGTAGAAACTCCTCCATATACCCCCTCACCACATGGCACACTATAGGAGAAAATAAGGGATATTTTTCTCTTATTTTGTTACCATTTGACCGAAAAATCAAGGAGTAATCTAGACTCTTTTTTCGGTTAAATTCGCTTCCATTTAATATAATGTTTTACATATTATATTTGTCTAATATGTTGTCATACATTAATAAGGTCCATTACAACATTTTGCAACGGATATATTAACATAACAATTATTATGACAATCGTTCAATATATATACTTCAATTATAAATATCGGTATATTTATAATCCTGCTAATTAAATATAACAGTTTATGTTTAATTACGAATTAACATTTTAATTCGTTTAAGCTCACATTATATACTACAACTAAATATAACATTTTATATTTAATTACGAATTACAGTTAATTCGTCTAAGCTAACATTATTTAATCAGTATTAAATAATTATATCATCATCACATTGACTAACTTTTTAGTCAAAAACACTGACTAACGTTTTAGTCATTTAATAAGGCATCAATATGATTATTTCTCAAATAATACACATCTCTCAATCACATCTTAGGTGTGACTTTAGGGACAAGTTGATCACCGCCATCTATATGACAATAACGTCAAACTTATCTAGCAAGCCAACCGTTATCGATAAACGTTAATCAACTGATTACAATACAAAGTATACCCTGTGAACCTACAGAGATTTATTTATGTTATTGCACTAACTGTGGAGGACACTGTCTCCAACAATCTCCCACTTGTCCGTACAAGTTTATGTGCGATACCCGATTCTCATATCCATAATAAATTTCTCCCACTCAATGTAAACCAATTTGCAAAGTCCGTATTCACAAAGGTCGTAGTTTACAAGTGATCAGTATCAAGAGTGGTTTCCCCGACTAGAGATTAACTTAACTGATAAACGAATCTTCATTCGAGCATGGCCATGCATTTCAGTTACAGCTCCTCGAGTGGCCCTGAGAAATATCATATCCTGATAAAGGTGGGATATTTTCTTCAACTCGAATCTTGCAGATACAAGCGCAGTATGAAATGACCCAGTGAAAATCTACTTAGCCTCCTGTTACGGTCGACCATGAGAAAGAAACCAAAGTCACCCAAAAACTGCCTTTATCTCAAGAGGCAGTCGATAGTCAAAAGAATCGACTCTAGGAACACTATGGATGTCCTAGCCACGACCTGGCACAAATGTTCCGTAACATCTAGGATTCCATAACGTCGTCACAAAACTGTCCTGCGAGGTATCAGTATATCCCGCATATGTGATCGATCAGTCAACTGTTTGACTTATGGCTCGTTTAACCCACCATCAATCGACGTCACAATATAATCACCAGAGTTATCAGCTCATGTAGGTGATTACGGACCAAAACATATATAAATTAATTCAGTTCACTTTGTGGTGTTCAATGTTGTCTGTACAACCCACATGAAAAACAATATATCAAACAAAACGATGATTTTATTAATAGTTTTATGAAAAGATACAGATGTCTACTCCATAAAAAACAACTAATACAACTCAGGAACACGTTTGATTCCCATGGAAATAACGTGCCCTTCATGTTTATCATATCTCAGTGGTTTAGTGAGAGGATCTGCTACGTTATCATCCGTAGCAATCGTGTCTATCACTATCTCCCTTTGCTCCACATAATC